>JAQIWI010000034.1:0-109248 GCA_034698825.1 Deuterosminthurus bicinctus
CTACTACTACTACTACTACTACTACTACTACACTCACTCACTTGGTAGTGTATTACTGTTGTGTCCTTTTTGTCGTTTTCTACGCTTGAATGCGTATCTGAACATGAACTGAGCAGATCACCCACCTATATCCTCTCCATCATCATGATCCTCCCTTTTTTACATCGTCACATGTTTGTTCATCTCCTATTCTATGTACGAGCTCTTTTTACCCGTTTTACCATCTTGATCATCTTCATGTTGGAATGTGCATTGGATTTGTGTTGTAGCAGACTTGGAGCGATCTAGCTCTTTTTTTATCCTTATGGGATGTGTAATATAATAATTCATGTGCGTTGGTGTGAGTGTGTTTGATAGTATAAGTGGCGATTTGATGGCAGGAACATTTTTGATACCATATAGGAAAGGAACACGTAGTATGTTATGACGAGTCTAGAAGGGATACGTCTAGGACCACTCCGACCGTCGGACCAGGAAGAGAATTCACACGGAGTAACGTGATTCTGCTATCCCAATTGAATTGAATGACATTTATGGGAGAAATTCTATGAGGTGGGAAGTTGGGCGGATGTGTGAGAAAGGAAGAAGAGAATAAGAGAGAGAAGTTTTGACATTTTCCCTCTCAAATTTATATGCGTATGTATTCAGTGAGGAAGTATTGAGGGAATGTTGGATGGTTGCTTAGTAACGGCGAGATGAAGTGTGAGAGAAAGGAGAGGATATAGAATCAGCTGGGATTCAGAAGTTGGTTTAGCTTTTCTTGTTCCTATTACTCCCATGCTGTTCCTTTTAGTGAAATTTTGGAATGAATACAGAAATATTTTGCTCTGCTTTTATGACTTGCCGCCGCTATCGCTATTGCTGTTGATACACAGGAATAGTTTTGTGAATAATCAGGCTAGTACTTCTGTGAAAGCGAAAAAGTTTTTTAGTATTTGTTAATCATTCAAAATGAGTCTGGTGTTAGGAGTGAGAGAGATGAGGGAAAGTTTGTTGGCTATGAGAATAACCTTTTGGTATATACACATTGAATGAAGAAGTAATAATGGACTAGTTTAGTCGTTTAGTGTTCATGTGTACATATATACATGGGTTTTTACACATAGACATTATTTTGCAAGGAGAGTCGCGCTGGGTTGTGTGTGTGTGTGGGTGTGCCGGTGTATGGAGTCATATTGTTATAGGAAATTAGTAAGATGAAGTTTCATTACTCACTGACGTTCGTCACACATACACTCGCAGACAGTACTATAGTAGTATTATACCGGCTTGCATTAGCCTATTAGTGAGCAGTGTTTAATTTTGCGGGATATTGGCGAGTTGTTTTCAAAGGGAATTGAATTACTTTGAAGCGAAGGAGTGTGGAAGGACGTGAGTGAGGATGTAGTAGGATAGTATGTGTTACGTAGCAAAGAATGAGAGTGAGGAGTGCTTGAATAAAAAGGCGGTCAATTTACCGTATGAGCATGTGCTTGTGTGCATATATCTATTTAAGTTTTATATAAAGAAAGCTGAAATTCGGGGAGTTGGTTCGGAGTGGATGTGTGTACATGCTGGTGCTCCTGCTAAAGGGTTAATGTGGCTTGTTATGTCTGTATGGAAGTAATCATATATTTTACACACTTTAGCTCTCTATCTTCCTCACACACATACACTACACACACACATTGTTTTCCATGAAAGACTAACTTTTAGGTTGTTGCATTATGGAATTTGGATTAATTAATGAGTGGGAATATGCGGCTGCTACTGGTGCTGCTATATTTTGTAATGTAATAAAGCTGGACGGATGGGCATAGTTTGTGCACTGTGATGCTGGTGAAGTGATGATATTAAATACATGGTGGAGTGTTTAATAACGTTCCACTTACAGTGTTGAATGAATTAATAATGTTGTGCGTGTTTTTTGTGTGACCTTTTTTTGGACAACGGGGTGGCTATAGGTCGAACAAGACAAAGAAAGTGTTTGTTGGTGGCGTGAGCCAGGAGACGTCAGTGGATGAGGTCAAATCCTACTTCTCTCAGTTCGGCAAAGTAAGTTTAATTTCCCTATTATTTCTTATGAGGGAGGGCACACAGGTGTGGATAAAGAGCTTTTGGAGTTTCCTTTCTAATGTGGGAACGAAGGTGTATGAACTCGCCTGGTGGAGTGGCTGGCTAAAACGGACTCACCGTCGTCGTGCTTGGAATGATTGCTGCGTTGTTGTTGACTTTGGCGGTGGGATTGAAATTCTATAGGCCGTCACTGTGAAATGAACTGCGAGCGGGTTCTATGTTAGTTTTGCCACCGGGAGTGAGTGTAATTGTTTTCTTGGGGAGTCAAGAAGAAGAAATAACGTACAGTGCCCGGGTTGAGAATGAGATACAGTGGGGACAATGAAGCGTTTGAAGAAGGCAAGTTGTTGAAATTGACATTGCTAATGAATTTGGTGTGTGGTTGACTGGTTGCAGGTAGAGGAAGCTGTTATGCTGATGGACCAACAGACGAAAAGACACCGTGGCTTTGGCTTCGTCACATTCGATAGTGAAGATGTAGTGGATAGGATCTGTGAAATTCATTTCCACACCATTAAGGGAAAGAAGGTGAGTGAGGGGAATGGGTGTGAGAGATTGAGTTTAGTGTTTTTATAATGTCGTTTCCATTCCATGCTACAATATTATTATTGCTGGTCTGATGTAATACTGTACTGTAGTACTGCGGTGAAGATGGTTATGTGACAGTTGATTTCACTTTGATTTGCAGGTGGAGTGCAAGAAGGCTCAACCGAAGGAAACAGTTGCTAGTTTGAATCTGTTGGCCAAACGCATGGTTCTTCCACTGTCAGCAGCTTCCTCTTTGGCAGCCCAAGGTTCCCCTCCTTTGTCATTCAAGCGTGCTAGAATTTTTGAAAAGTCATTGCAGAATCCTTTAATTTCTACTGTCACTTGTCCCCAACGAGGTTCCTCACCCTTTTTCTAACAAGATTTTTCTCTTCTTCTTTTACATTACCAGTTGTCGCTTCCTTGTGTATCGTCATGTCACTGTTAGACTTCATTTGTGATAACAGCTAGAGTGATGTAATAGCTACTAATGTAGTCGTCCCCATTGTGGATGCTCTTAGGTTTGGGTATAGACAAAACGAAAGAGCGTGATTCATCTTATTAGAGTCGTTGTGACTTGCGCTTTGTGCGGTTCTATGGATACTCCATCGAACTTGTTGTCTTTTACAAATTGCCTTGTCTCTCTTTTTTTTGTTGCCATTAGTGATGATTGTTTTTCGGAAAAGCTTGTAAAGTTTTAGCTGTACTTTTCGTGGCTTGCGGGTTTATTTTTCTTGGAAATCAGTTTCGTCGTTATGTAGTCCCCTTAACCGCCGGAAACTTGCTCAGCGTGATGCATGATGACACAGAGCGTTGGAGAAAGAGGCCAAGCAGTGCCACAGGCGTACAGAGCACCTGGGTGCTGCTGTTCTGTGAGCAGGCGGTATTATTATGATGTAGAAGTGAAAGCCCGTGTGGTGGTGGTGGTTTGCAATAGAGGATTTTGATTTGCTTTAGACTTTGATTTATTTCCTTGTGTCATGATTGAGTGGGGAAGGAACTAATTTTGACTTGTATGCTTTTTTCATTATTAGGTGTTGGACCGAATATTTCGGCCACGTTGGGTGGGGTAGCTATGGCCCCGGCCGTTGCGGCGGCGGCAGCCAGCTATTCCAAACTTCTTGGTGCTGGTTTGAACTACCCCTCTCTGGGAAGCTATAGGTATACGCCTTATCCATTGCCAAGCTTGGTGAGTAACATAAACTCTATTTTATGTGACATTTAAGATGTAGGTGAGTAGTTTGGGAGTGAAGCACATCGGTGGAGGTTGGAGTGATTTTCCTATGCATTATTACTCCTGCCACGATGATGAGCCCGCTCTTGTGTATGTATAGACGGGATATGTATTGATGTGCAAATAGTGTGTTTGGGAATGAGGTAGTACACATCAAGTGGGTGAGAGCGTGGCGAAGAAGGAAAAATTGGAGCCATTCACTGATGTGTATATATGAGCGTATGCACTATGTCTGTCAGCGGCTGTGTGCGCTCATCACTTTGCCTTTCTCTGCTCATCCACCTCCTCCTCCGTCTCGCCATTTAGGTGACACGGTCGTAAGGAAGGATACTTTTCATTGTTGTACCGGAGCAGCAGCCCATTTGACTAAAAGACTGCGAAAGAGGCTTGACTTTTATTTACCCAGCAGCAGCTGGATGGATTGTTGGGAGTACAATATGCTGGTTGCTTCGGCTCTGGTAGAAGCCAGCCTGGTTCCTTAAAGACTGAATGGCATATGGTGGAAATAGCGGAGGAGGTGGAGGACGACGACGACGAGGGAAGCAGAGAAAGACACATGACCGGCTTAGTGTTACTGCTCAGTTTGACAAAAAAGGATGGATATTTTATGGTTGAATGGTGTTGGGGCAGAAAAGGTCGAGAGAGTAAGTACTACGACTACATGTGAGTGTATTTTTTGTAATTTTCAGAATGCAGCGAGTTCGAACGCTATCCCCAGTCTTTCAACGAGCCCTGCGTATGGGACATACACTCTTCCTGCTTCAGTGGATGTGTCAAGCCTGCAGAATATAGATTGGTCAGGTGTCTATAATGCGTACGTGTAAAAATGTGTGTGGAGTATATGCGTGTGAGCCTGACTTTGGTGGAGGAACACACTTTTACCGTACCCGCGCTGTCTTCTCCAGAATCCTACCTACTTAGTCCTAATTCTTCTCTCATCCACATACATACACAGAGCCACACAGAGAGACGCGGCAACAATACCAATATGTTCAAGTATTAGAAGATGAACAGGAGTGAGAGAGAGAGAAAGAAAGAAAGAAAAAATACCAGCGACTTTACCACTGTTGTTCTTGTTGCCTCCCCCTTGTCCTTGTACAAATGCATACATATATATATATATAAATATATCTACTGCACTGACACATGACCGGAGTGATGCTGTTGGTGTGTGAGGTGTTGTTGGGAAGAATAGCTTTCCTCTCTTTCTCTACCACCCTTCATGTTCCACCCGAAATGATGATGACGTGTGCGCGATCGAGGAATTGAGTCCGTGAAGATTAAGACGACGACGATGATACGAATGGTGATCTTCTGATCAAGTGGCTTGAACACTTTCAAATGGCTACTACTCTCAACCCCACAACTACAACAAGACAAAGAAGATCGTTTTTCACAGATGCAAAAAGTAAGTGCCGCTATGTATCTACAAAAAAAACACCCACACTACACACACCCATACAGCACACAGGCGGCTGAACATTTGATGCTCCTGTGTGGTGATGATGAGGATGAAGAAGATTTTTTTAAGTGGAAGATACACAGATATATCCATAATTATTATTGTGTTAGGTTTGATTCAATTATTATTATTATTATGATATTGGTAGTGAAAAAATAAGTAATAATAATAATTCATGTCACATGAATGAGGTGTGGAGAGGATGGACGCAGTCAGAGTTACAGAACGACGTGAATCTCAGTATTCTGCTACTACAACTTTTTTTCTGTATATACAGACAGATAGGAAGTGTTAATAAATTTAAGCGGTTAAGTGAAATGATCATGAGGAGGGATGATGATGATGATAATAATAATAATAATAATAATGTTACTAAGTATTATAGTTATGTGGAAGTATATATAGATATATATGGAAGAAAGGAAGGAGAGGGGGTTGAGAAAGAAAGGTATCGGACATTGTAGTAAAAGTATGCAGGGATGAACCGGGGATATCGGTACCTTTGATACATACTATGGAAAGATATAATAATGTTATATTCCTTTTAGTGATTGCATTTGCATAATATTGATGGATGCAGTAATAATTTGAGTGTACCTTCACCATTACTAATGATCTAGATTTTTGTTTTCTCTTTTTTTTAAATGTTTGACTTAAGTGGATCGATATATAGTATTTACAATGGTAATTATGACAGTATATGTGAGTGAGTGTGTGTCGTGTGTGTGTGTGTACATGCAATGAAAAGAATATGATTGTTGAGGATAATAGTATTATGAAGAGGATATATGAGTGGATAGAATGAATGAAGAATTCTCAGTAATAACAATAATAACAGTAATAATAATAATAATCCATAGTTTCACATGGAGGTGTGATGAAGAAGAAGTATAGGCGATACGTAAAAAATCCTTTTAACTTTTGGACAAAGTAAATTATTAAGGCAATAATAATGATGTATTTCTAATTTTATATCCAGAATTTGAGATAGATGGAGTTTTTGGGAATATGATGAAGATTCTATTTGCTGTTTGAAATAATGAATATTATTATTTTTCACTATGAACTTCGCTATTGTAATGATATCTTGAGACAAAGATGATGAGACGTGGTGATGATGATCAAACAACTCGTATAATATAATGCCCTAAACACATGTGGAGGAACCACACATAGCATCATGCTTGCAGAATTCACATAATATACTACACAGTTATACACTACACACACAGCCGGCATTATGAGAAGAATTCATTTATTGGAGGAAGCGTGTCTGTCTGTAATATGTGAGGTATGTGGAGGAGAACCATACTACTCATTCTGCCTCACTTACTATGCACTTTTTTTTGGGCCGTCTTCTTCTTTTGGCAGAGTGAACGTTGTTTTTTGGCGGTCGCGGTCACGGCGTTGAGCGCGTTATTCTGCCGAATTGGAGGGGTGATGATGCTTTTATTTTGTTTACTATTTATTTGAGAATTATGTTGAAGTAGTCGGAGCTGCTTCTTGATTTCATCCTATTATTCTGTCCAGGTCATGGAGTATTAAGTTTATACGAGTCAAATGATGATGATGGTCAGCAGGTCCCGGTACGAAGCTCCTCGTCTCCCATTGCATTGCCGTAAAGTGGTGACACTTGAATCTGTCCTTTGTCCTTAAAATATTGCCACATTCTGGATGATATATGTTTCTCATTTTCCTCTCACTTCTAACCTTTCCCTTATGGACTGTTAAAATCTGAGGAAATAAGCATAAGTTTTTCAAGTGTGTGCAATATCTTTTGCAAGTTTCATCCATACAAGTTTTTGTATCAGGTGTCAAAACGACGCAGGGAGAATATTATGTTTCCTCTTTCTTTCCTTCTAGTGTTTGAGTGTGTGCGTGCGTGTAACATTGAGATGAAGAAACTGGCTTCACAATGTTGTGAAAAAGTGTTGTACATGGGAGCAGGAGCAAGTCTATGGAGAGATCTATTTTATCTTTGGTGTATTTTACATTGGATGGAGTCGGTTACGAGAGGTAGCAAGAGATGGGGAGAGAGAGGGAGAGAGACATCGGGAGTGAAAAGAAAGTTGAAAGGGTTTCGGGGTGGAAAGACAGATAAAATATAATTTTTTTTCCAAATGATGTATATGAAGCAAAGGACGTTTTGTTGATAAAAGAGGAAATGACGAAGACTTGCATGGGGAGGTTTAGGAAATTTATAGAAAAGGAGAGTGGCTGTCTGTTTGTTGTGTGATGATGTGTGTTTAGAGAAGTGGTGTATTGTTTGGAGGTTGTTGTTATTGCTACTATTATTGTGATTATTATCATTGGATGGAAGTGTCAAGATCAAGAGGCATCTCCAAGTTGGTCTGTTTGTGACTTGTGAGAGAGCGCGGACCCGGTATGATGATCATGGTTCTAGAGGATTGTCATGACGATGACTCAGATGTTGATGATGGTCCTTGTACGCCTCTTACTTCACTCATCGATCCTTTTCATGTCGAGTTTTTGTTGAAATGAGAAAGGTAATTGAAGTGTTTCCAAATTTATGGCGTTGATTTGAAGTGTATCTCTATGTACGCGCTGTAGAAATCTATTAACTCATGGCAGTAGAGTTCCCGAGATCCCATTTACTTGGCTTCTCTGTAGTTTTTTAACTTTTGATTTGTTTTTTTTTCGTATTTAAATTCATCTTGAAATTTGCTACTGCTCAAGATGTGGAAGAGGAGAGGGATCTTTTGATGGGAATCTGGACTAGAGCAAATGTTTTTTTTTATTTGTCGCTCTCCATACTTTTTTGTCTGCCTCCGTCTGTCTTTCTCTCTCCCCTATACAGTAAGGAAATCAGAATTCGAGGTTGACGAGTGTTTCTCCATCTGCATTTATTCAATTCATTTGTGTGGTGTGTGTGTGTTTGTCTGAGTTTTTTGATGGAAATAAGCCTTGACTACTGAGCCCTTTGTGACTAAATAGAAGCGTAAGAGTGGAAGGACTATAGGATCTGATATTTTCCTTACATTGATCTTATAATAATGCGGAGAATAATGCAGTTTTGTGCAGAGAGAGAGAGAAAGAGGTTGACGTGTCGTAGGCAATATTGTCTCTCCTGCTAACCTAAAGTTAAGGTTAGCTTCATGCTCCTCCTGCTTGTCGTTGCCGTTTTAGAGTCTCTTAGGGAAAGGGAGTTTCGACTTTGGAGTAGCTGGTAACAGTGTAGTATGTTGTTGACTCTGTGGAGCCTACGGTGTTGGTGGTGTGGGAAGGGCATACAACCGGAGCACTTGAACTGCTTCGCTCACTCACTCTGGCTGCCTCATGCACATTGAATTGGAAAATCCAGACCACGTTCTCCTTGGAGAAATGCAGAGAGTCCTATGGTTTTTCAACTGCCACGACTACCATAATCCTGCTTACTTTTACTTGCAAAAATATTTGACATTCAGCCTTGTTTTACTACTGTGTACAAGGTTTTTTTCTCTCTCTCTACACACTGCTGTATAAGTTAAAGGTAGGAAATTGTTGTGACACTCGTTCCCGTAGACATAACAGTAAGTCAGGGAGAGGACAGACGACAGACACTGAGATAGCTAGCTGGTTGCGGACGGAGTAGCGGCGAACGTGCTAGCTTGTACCACTATATTGAGCAGTGTAACTCATTCGCTTCCATTTATTACCACTATACTAGTATGCTGGGACGGGGAATGGTCATTCTTTTCTCTTCTAATGTGGGGAATGGGGGGAGTTGTGTGACACTGCGAGAGACGACTACTGCAGTGGGATGATTTTTTCCTCTCCAACTTACTCGGCACAAGCTCCTCTTTTTTGAGTAGTTAGCTAGAGAGCGACAGTTTGCATTCCTAGGTGTCAATAATTAATGGGAACTGATGATGAGTTTTTGGTCATAAAAGTGAAATTTTTCACGGAGAGGCCATTAATTAGAGAAAGGGAAGAAGAAGAGTTGGATGGCAGAAGAATTCTGCCACTGTCTTCCTCATAGTTATCGAAGAAATGGTACATAATGGCGCGATCATAATGATCCGGGCGGGAGGTAGTGACTCATATATACACACACACATACGTATCGGGACAATTCACGTTTGACACGTAAATGAATGGAAAATGGAAGGATCTGATTCTCACAGGCCCTCTCACTCTCTTCCTCTCTATCTGTTCTCCTGCATGAGTAGTCGGGATAAATGGATTGAAAGCATGAATAAAATATGTATTCATAAACTCTAGAATTGTTGAGTAGGAAGCTGTAGTAGGAGGAAGAAGGGAGAGAGGAAAAAAAGTTGTACCTCTCCGTCTGTACAGGATGTCTGTTGGAGACAAGAGTATCTTTCTTCTATCGTATTGTTGTGCAGACAGCGGGTACAAACACACAGACACACACTAACTTCCACAAGGCGCTCGCATTATCTTTATCACTATAGCTTTCTCTTTTCTCCACTTGCTGAGCAGAAGCAAGCAGTCGTAATGACAGGGACAATTTGAAGTGGGATCGTTCATTTGCATGAATTTTTAACTCTGTGGCCCAAGTCAACATGTGAATATTGAATGAACCGTTGCTTTTAGGTGGAATGGAGAGGGGGCAAAAAGGGAAAGTGTGAGTGACTATTAAATACTCTTAAGTTTATTGGGACGGAATCCGGGCTGTATAGTAGTAGATGGATCCTTGAGGTCTGTGATTGCGGTGAATAGTATCGGTTTGTATAGCGGCTGTTGGCGGGCAATGAGCTGGCTATGTGGAATGAGGAGCGAGCGTGTTTGTCAGGCTGGGTAATTAATATCTCGTCGGCTATCACACGCAGTCTTCTCTTACCTTTATGGCTGCTTTGCACTTACTTTGTTTTCTGCATGACCGGAGACAGTATTGTTTGACTCAGTTAAAAGAATGAGGTGAATCATCGTCATCATGTGTACTCGTTATGTGGCCTAATAATTTTTTCAAGTTACCAGTTTCACTATATTACTTTGTCCATAAATGTGTATGTATGCTATCTGAAAGTTTTTTTTAACGGGAAGGGAAAATACTCAAATGCCAGCTGTGTGGCTTCATCATTACTCTGTAGACCGTTCATTCGAATATTCAAAGGATCTGGCATTATGTGAGAGAATTCTCAGTTTAGATTTTTATCAAAGATCTGTCCCATTAGAATCTGAAGGAGTACTGAAGCTCGCGTGGCTGTCTCATATGGTCACACATCACATGTGAGAAGGAGAGGGATTGGGTTCGTTTCACAAAATAAAATTATACACTACACTTTTATGCAGTACAGTCTGGAAATTAGACGTGCTGAATAGTGTTAATACCGCGTGCATAATTAATGCTAGTTAATTGTTTCACACTAAACACACTGCTGCTGAGTACGTAATGTAAATATATGAATGGAATGACGGTAGCATGGGAGATTTCTGTGTTGTTGTTATTCATTCTTGTTGTGATCCTAAGGTTTACTAGTGGAAGGACAGGAACCAGATACATAATGAAAATCAGGGCAGCTATGATTCCAAAGTTTTCAAACGGCTAGAAGAACGAAGGGAATAACTTAGCACAGTTATAAGATTCAGGTTATTTTTTACAATACGACGACGAATTTAGTTTGCTACATTTTAGAAGTAGTATAAAATGAGAGTTTTTGTCGGATTGAGGGAGGGAAGGAAGCCGTATTTGTAGTATTGACTTGATGATATTGAGAATCTACATCTCTCCAACCACCCCCTACCCGCTCTCCCACTTGGATATATGTGTAACTTTTAATCATCAAGAAATATACGGAAAACTTTTGGATGTTTGAAGGACAAAAGGCTGGTCTTTGCTTATTATTGTTGGCATTTGAGAATCAAGTTCTACAATAAACTTTTGGCAATAATTAGTAATCTTGATCCCTGTTGGGGAATAGAAAATGAATTGGAAGTTAAACAGAGACAGAGAGTATATACATGGTTATTCCAGGGAGGGGCGAAATTTTCCGTGGGATTTGAAGTGTTGGGGGGAGGGGCTGATGGTGAAGCGTATGTATGCTAAATGATTTCAGAGCGACTGCATCATTCGCCTGTTCATTTAGTTAGCCTTGTTGTTGTATAGCAGGAATGAAAGTGAATTGAGATGGAAATCCTCTGGATATATGTGGATGGATATCTCTGTTTGGCATGAGTCCTATAGTGATTTTTGGAAAAGTATTATTATTCTTAATACACATAATTATTATTATACTATTACTATGATAGCACGGAAGATTCGATTTACTTCTGATAAGCTAGGCTGTTGTTTCAATGGCGGCATACTACGTTTCATGATCATATACCAAGGCAGTTATTTTGTTACCTTACCTGTGTAGTGTAATGGAGGAAATTTGATGCATTCGTTGTAGTTTTAAATGGAAAGGACAAGGGAATTGAATTGTGTGGAGTCCTCGTGGAAAAGAACGGAGATGAGAGGGTTTGGAAAAGAGAGTTCTGCTTTTAGTATACAGGCAGCCTATGACCTCGGATCTGATTAAAGATTGAAGTACGTATACCGTGACGACCACTCGCATAATCCTACGTACATGTGAGGGAATCGGATTACTGTAATGTAATTAGTCTCTACCGTCCCTGTGTAAGCTTCTGCTGTGGAGTAAATTATTCGGATATGTTTTCTCCTGATATGTGTAGTAGAGAGAGGGAGTAATCGGTGGCAAGTTTTCCTTTTGTTCAGGATGCATGTGCACTGGATTTTGTATTGATTTGTAGTAGAAGAAGTGTAAGACTAAAATGTCTCATTTATTTTGATGTTGTTTCAATGCGTACATCATGAGTACTGTACTTATTATTATAGTATTATTACGTTAGTAATGTAATGGAGTGGCTACCTTATGTGTATTGTCGTAATTGTCCACATTATTACACCACCATCTGTTTGTTTTATTTTAGTTTTTAAGTTGCCACTTGTGACATAGTTCCTTTACTTGGTATTGAAATCCAATGGACTTATGATAACGTTGAGAAACTTTTTAGTGTATCAAAATTTTAATTAACTTTCAGTTTTTTTGTATCGCTGCGATTACGATGATTGTGTTTCAGTTATGATGATGATATTTGTTTGTTTTTTTCTCGTCGTCTGCTTTCAGTGTCACATCGTTGAAATATTCGGGGGAGGGGGGATGTTTTATCTCGCACCATCATCTGCGGGTGTTTTATGTCTTAAACGACGACGAGCCGTGTAATATATTTATTTGGTTGAGTATGACGAACATTGAAATAACAGGACGTTATTTAACGGTAAATTTAAGTACATATTATATTGCTAAGTATATGGCGATGTTTGATTTATAAAAAGTTTTATGTAATTGTGAGTTCATTTGTAGCACTATTTATTTGATTATTTTTTTTTTTACCACGCACTGCTCGCTCTTTTTGGCTACCCAATTTCTTTCCTGTGCATACGTATGCTTGGGCCTATCCATTTATTGAGATGGTTGCCAATGTTTGGTTGTATATATGTGTGTGTGCCTGTATTGTAAATGCGAACGTTGCTCTCCCTTGTAGTAACGTACTTACGGACTTGATATTTTGTTTGCATCACTGCTTGCCAAGGTTATTTGTCATTCTTCAAGCTAGCCATTTTCTACGGCAGGTTTTTTCCTTCAGCCGCACACACACACACAGATGTGCGGAACATGCCTTTGCTGATTAGGAACATGATTTTGGCAATAATTGTCATTATCACTGCTATGCGATTGGAGAAGGATAGCCGAGCAGAAGGAGAATGTATGCTGCTGTTCTCTTTGGCATAGTTGTAATTATTATCATTGAACCAGTATGTGAATGTGATGTATAACTGTTTCTGTTCTAATAGGAGCATGACAGAGAAGCCTGTACATGTGTGGGCCTAATCTGTCTCGGTGTTGATAAAGAAACCGACCGCAATGGCACATGTATGAAAAGTGAAAAGTTTATGAGTTAACCCCAGGAGTCATGTTACAAGCAGGAGATATAGATGCTACTCTCATGGGAAATAAGTGGAGAAAAATATTCATGGAACCAGCTGCTCAATTTAACCCCGATACCGGAGATTAAAAACACATCCAGCCGGCAGTATAAAGCAGTCTCAGATTTGTTTTGCGAAACGTTAAGGAGGATATGATGCTAGTGCTTTCTTGGTGTGTTTCTTTGTAAGGGAGCACCATCTCATCTCGTTCGTAGTGCTTACGTAGGCGTCTGCATGTGAAAGAAGACATAGCGTGCCGAATTATGTCTGAAGGGTGTATGGAAGGAAGATGAAGGAAGGTGTGATAGAAATCTTGGTTTTTATTTTGGATCCATGTCAAAACTTTGTTATTTAATGTTTTTCATTACATTCATGAGCATTCATCCCTGCTCCAGTAGTCATCCCGGTACATCACACAGACTCGCACTCGGATTCTGCTTCTTTTTTAAGCTGTCCCACACTACTACACTGTCGTCTCATCGTCCTGACACGCCTACAACGTACTCTCTCTCTCTCTTTCTCTCTCTCGCCCTCCATGATTTTCAATGACTTCTTCTGGCAGCTGGCTATCACATTCATATACAATATGGCCTCAGTATATTCATCACATCACATATGTATAATTATACTAACTGCCATGTCATATTTCCATAGTTGACTCCATCAATATTCTGTGGATTTAATATCAACAATAATCAATCACATTATAGGACGATGAGGTTAGCTTTATGGTGATGTGAACAAGGCTGTCGTATGAAAGAAATTGCACTGCAGAGAGCGGCTGTATACGTATTAGTATGTTTGAGCGCGCACTTGTGGGGTGCTGTAATAATCATCATCTTCTTGAGAGTCTTGAGAGTCAATAATTAAAAACATGTGCTAGTTTATTTTTGTACTCGTCAACGGATTTACCGCTCTGCATCATGTGGGGAATGGAGAAAAGATCTCATCATTACATCCTTGTCCTTTTTGTTCATCAAGTGCATTATAAGCGAAGTTGAGGGTTCGCACGAGTCTGTCTCTCATGCTTGGAACATTTCCGATTTCTAGTAGCAATCACAGTAATAGCAATCAAATCTTCCGTAAGAGTATACACATGCACACATGCATAAACACTGTAGTGAGACACACACATGGTTTCTCTGTCTTTTTTCTGTCATAAGGTGATGATTCTGGAGGGGGTGTCATTTAAAAAAAACAGTGAGAGTGTGTGCACGTTCCGTAAGAGAGACGAAGCCTTTGGTCATAAGTTACTCTATAGCTGTAACTTAGGTGAGTTGAGTAGGAGTGACAGGAAGCCATGTAGAATATTCCATGATTTCATTCTACATGCCTTACTGTCATTGGTTCGTACACGAATGCTGTTGATAGGTATCAAATTGTAAGGTAGGGATATATAGTACAGTTAAAGTGAGAAAAAAAAATATGGATGCCTCTCTATCCATGATGACAATATTAGCCGAGACTGATATTATGCAGTAAATGTGGATATTATTCATGAGTAATGCTAAGTATATATAAGATAAGTATATGTCCCTGTCTATAGTTATTAACATGTTGGTTCAGACGGTAGCAGTTGAATGGGAAATGATCCATGTGTTTCTTCGACACACACACACACACACAAACATACGAGCAAACTGCTACTACTGCTTGCTCTCCTGAACACAATAATAATATCTGTCTATTTCTCTCACATAGCTTGGGAAGAGTGGATTTTCCTTTTGATGTCTCACATGCTCCCGATGGTATCTTGGCTATGGCGGATTGACAAAAAGCATGCCGTATGCAATCTCATCGTCGCATATTACGAATTTGTGTGCAGTTCATCATGATGAATTGATGATGAGGGCGGTGGATGACGCGTGTTATGTGTTCCACAGATACACAAGGTTTGGAAATTTTGGAACGTATTGAAGGACTAGGAGAGATTGCGAGAACAATGACGTACAGCATGCTTCCTGAACTTCCGGTGGATAGGAGAGACAGTGACGCTTGACCTTCTTTCAGGCGTTGCATATGGTTATCAGAGGAGAAGAGTCGAGTTGTGTGGCTTTTACGCTCCATAACTTCCGATTCTGACAAACCTTCTGCGCCTTTCCATTCACTTTTCCATGCATATACTTGAGTGGCTTCTAGTCATAGAGACTTCTTGAGGTATAGGGAGGAATTTTACTTGGAAGGAGACGACGCTGACCGTCTGTGCATTTGTCTTGTTTAACAGCGAGATGATGGGGGCGGGGGTGGAGAAGAACTGAGGACTCAAACGTATGCGCATAGATTGTAGCAGCTTGTAGAGAATGGAGTATGACTACAGGGAAGGAATTAGCCGTTTTATTTGCCATCGATTTTGTGGGAAACCTGAAGAGCAGGTCGACGGGGAGTGGGTTTGATGGTTATCATGACTGACTGAGCCTTTGAGGATGTTGTCCTTAGGCAGGAACGGTGTATTATTTGTCTTTCGAGTGTACTGACTGAGTGTAACACAGGCGACAGCCATAGTAACCTTGATGATTGTGGAGGACTTGAAGTGACATTGTGAACTCATGCATAGCTTCCGCTTTCGCGTTATGTACTACCACTCTTATTATTAATATAACGCCACCCGGAGTCCATCCAGCAGTTACGATTAGGACGATTTCAATTCTAAGTTTTTAATATGAGCATAACTATTAACATATTGGAAAATTTGCTAATGGGACAGGCACACTTGACGTTGGCCATTTGAAAGGTTATTGGTATTCCGGAAAGAGGCCGAGTGTTTTTCTAATGAACACGGCAACTGTGCCAAAGATATTTATTTTTTACTGTCCGTCAGCACCTGCTTTCTCCCTGGCATTCCCACCAAGCATTCCACCACTGCTTGTCTGGAAGAAAACACGTTTTTAATATTTTTGCCAAAAAATCTCGCTGATTCGAGCAGAGGAATCCTGGTGACTAATTGAAATTATTCTAAGCTTTGCATTCAGACACAGCTGTCGGAGGGAGAGGACAAGTTGTTTCACCTCGTCCTCTGCATTAATAACAGGACGGTTATGAGGGTCGTAAATGTTTCCTAAGAACGCCTCGTCTCCTCTCCATTGCTCCGAATAAACGGTCCTTGCTGGCTGAGAGCTGTATATCCGTTACACTGTTTTACCCTCCTCCCGCTCTCTCACACTCTCTGTGTTGTTATTGTATTAGCTTGTCTTTACAGCAGTTTGATACACCATTAAATTTTCTTGAGGATAGTGGCATACATGCACGTGATTGAGGACGAGCAGTTTTGTTCAAGTTCATTGCATTTACACGTGTAGCCCTGATGACTGGAGGGGTAGAACATAATTTATGATTATTTCCAAAAGACTCGGCTAGCTTTGCCAACTGAGTATATATACGTATGTATTCTGTGGGAGATGTAGGTGTGCTGATGGTGGCAGTTTTTTTCATGAATTGCGGCGAGAAAGAACCTGTAAGGCTTTGTACAATGCGCCGAGATAAGGGCACTGTTGAAAGCGGAGATTGTCTCATGTATTAGTGTATCATTGCAAACTGCAAGGATTTTTCAGGATATTTCCGTCAGATTTAAGAGGCTTACATTACCATAGTAGCACTAGGGAAACAGTCTGCTGGATGTTGATTTTCCTTTCACGTTGTAGCCAGAGATGGTCATGGTAGCTTCTAGAGGTGGTAGTAACAGCAGCAGCAATACCAGTCGTCGACTCTTGCTTTGTGGCTATCACAAACAGGTAAACCGCGAAATTTGTTGTAAAGAACTTGTGAGTTACAAGATCGGAGTAATATGTAGCCAGTTTGAACAAGTTTTGCTGAGGAAAATTGTCTTAGGAAGCACGTAGAATTTCCAAGTCTTTTCACCAAGATTGATGATTGATAGCCTCCTTTCCTGGGGAAGAGTGGCTTGAGACAAGTCGCCTCTTGCTCCAACCACTCGGATTACGTCCCCTGGAATGTTCATTTCCTGAGTTATCTCATATAAGGAACTTACATGGCAGCTTCAAGTGGAATTCAAGTGACATGAATCCCGCTGCAGAATTGATTTATACTCACACAAATTGTGCCCATATGGGATTTCAGCTTACAAAGCTCCGAGTATGTCAGCTCATTTTGAGGATCAGATACATTTGAAACATTACAGGTTTTCACAGGAAATCACATACTAACTAAACATAGCCATGTTATCGAATGGCGACAGGTAGTGAAGGATTTTGATTACAGTCTATAGTTAGTATTGCTCCGAGCTCATTTCACCTTCTATTCTGTCATGATCATAAGAAACCAAAAGCGGCAATGTGAGTGAAACTCTATCGGTTTTCGACAAAGGGCTCCCTATGCGAGATGAACACAGGGATGTCAGTAAAACAGCTTGCCACTCTCACGTGTTCCATCGACTGCAATACACTTAGGCACTTGGAAAGGAATACAGACAAGGTAGTTCGTGTGAGCAGGTCCAACTGTGGACCAAGCAGGGAGTTAGTGTTAGTACAATGTACCCTCTACGCTGGTCATCATTTAATTGAGAGAGTAAATCCAGTCAATCAGTCAACTTAAGAACTCTAAGCACGTTTTATTTCCCAGCCAAGATACATTTCTGTTCGGGGAACTAATGGATTTACATCCAGTAGATTCATACAGCATGCCCCCGCATGCACACACGTTCACATCTGATAGCATTGACTTGTTCGCTCAAATGGACTGGCTAGGCTTACGAGGCTCTTTCGCTTATAACCACACACACGCTCGCCAGTAAGGGAGAAAACCCAATTGGTACATTTAATTCATTTGTTCTTATGGCTTTACTAAAGGAACATCTATATGTGTGGTCGTGGAGTTTGGTGCATTACGTTACTCTGTTTCTAAATGATTGTTCTGCAGAAGTTGATGTCATGTTAAGGTTAACTTTTACGTATTGGCCGCAGTTGTCTGAGGGTTATGGGAAAACACTCATTTCCTACAGTAAGTAAGTGTGATGTCACTCGCAGAAATGAGCGGAGAGAGTTGATGTGGCTGCAGAAAAATAATGCTACACTATATTACCTTGATGATGATCGTCCTGTTGGTCGTGTGGGAGTTGCCATGGCGGAGTTTCATGTGGGTGTGTGCTCTATCAATTGTTGTTTAAATGTTAGAAAGTCTATGAGATGCTACAGAGTTGAGGTACATTTGGTGAAAGTTTGTACGTGACTGGACAAAGGAAGAAATTTGATTGCACTAAAGTAGTCGGTCATATTATGGAGTTCAAGTTTATCAATGTCCATGTCAAAATTGACATCAAGAATGCTTTTGTCTGCTGCTAGTCTCCCCTCCAGTGGGCTGCAAAAAAGATGAGAGAAAGTAGTAGTGTAGTGTGCACTGATGTATTGTACTGCTGACTCTGAAGTTTCAGCAAGGTTGCTGTGGTCTGTGTGATTCTGTGGTTGTATAAAAGGGCTCAGTTATCCGTTGCTTTCCAATGAGCAACCTGCATACACTTTTCCAATTTGTCGGTCAGGGGGCATTCACTAGGTAGAAATGTACAATTAGTGGAGAAAGCTCTTGCTCTTTCTCTCCCTCATTCACTTAGTTTTGCTTCCTGATCCTAAAGCAGTGGTTGGAAAAAATTAATCGTCATCGGAAAGGCGCTACTATAACTCTGATTGCGGGATTGCGTCAGTATGGAAGTGGGGATTTACAGACCTTACTCCGGGATTTGCTGCGCTAAGCTTCACTTATTCCGCTCCCCACATTATCCACATCTGTGCAGTCTGCAGTTGTAGAGCTATAGAGAAGCAACAAATTCAGGTTTATAATGTCTGGCTATGGTTTAATGGCTTGGTCCTCATGCCTCCTCACTTCTCTTGTTCATAACGGCTCATTCAGAACCGAGTCCCTGTCTGCAAGGATTGAGTTAGGGTGAACAATTACTTTGTCTTCGTCTCTTTCAAGTGGAATATAATTCGCATGTGAGTTTCCCCATTCGACTTTTTCATCGCTGTGCAACCAACTCTTGTGTATTATGCATAGAAGGAGTGGGATGAGAGAAGGAAGTTGTTTGTTTGCTGGGCGAAGAAGTTGTTGTTGATTTCATTCCTATTCCCCCCACAAAATATTCCAGGGTTTAAAACTTGTCATAGGATCTAGTACAGTTTGAGAAGTATAGACGATTAATTTAGTATTTCTACTGGTCAGCGAGTGTTGCAAGTCTGTGCCTCGAATATTTTCTCTTTGTCTTCACATGATGATACAATTCATTGTACTGATGAGCATAATGTCTGCTGTTTCATATGGAATGAAACCCTGTGATTTGCAACGAATCAAATTATTCGAACATTGTATATAGAGACAAATTCTCCCGTTTCTATTGTGTAATTGATAATACAATGACGATGATGACGACGACTGCACAGTTTTTCCAGAGCGATGCAAAGCTAACCATCCTCATACCCAAATTGTTCTGCGTGAGTATCCTACTGAAAGGTGTCGTTCCGCGCCTGGAAAAGGTCACCAAGTAAGTGCGTAGCAGAGCAGAATTATGTTAAGAGCCCGTTTTTTCTGGGTCTATATCTTATTATATTATATTACATGAGTAGTTTTGGCAGCTTTCATGTTGGTTGCTAATCACGTAATATCAATATTATTAGGGTATTCAGACGTAGCGTAGGTAAATACTTGGTATATATCTATAACATCATCATGTGTGTTGTTGAATGTAACCATGTACATTACACACATTTTCGTACCCACAAATAATACATAACCTTGATACGTGTTACAGGTAATATGTTTGGTCTTGCTCGTTAGTAGCAGCAATACATGGAATGCGTAGGTTTTTTAGCTGTCACATAAAAGTTTGTTGTGTATAAAACGTTTTTCCTTACTCATGATCATGATAATCTTATGATTGTGTAATTGTATACACAAACTGAATCATTGAAGCATATTTACCATCTTGAATACGCAACTGTAATGTAGCAGTAAAATTGTGCTGTATCAAATGTCGGTCGGTATGTGTATTTTGAGCTCCTATGATGATGATGATGAAAAAACTTGGCATTACATAGAACCATATCTCTCTGTACGATTTAGCATTTAATCAGGAGTGACTATATATCGCAATGACTTTACGTGATGGTAAACTTTTTAAGGATACTAATTATAATTGTGACAGTAATTATATGCATCCTAAAATGGTAGTATTATTGCATTCATATATACATTATATATCTACATACATACATAGAGTTGTATATGTATTATTACACAGTATTTGGACACTAATTATATCATGGTCGCTATGTAAGAATTTTTTGTGGAAACAGAGCAGCGAATCTGGGTGAGATGTATAATAATTATTATTATTATTAATTAATAACAATATTGTATTGATTATTTAGCTTAAAGTATGGAACTGTTTGAGGATATGCCTTGGTACGCGTAGCGTATATATACTAATGCTAATGTACAGTCCGTATGAGGTAATAAGTTTACTATTGTATGATTATCATTACTGTAAATGGGCGACAGATGAAAATTTGTCGCGGTGAGTTTGTATGCCTGAGTACGTACGTAACGGTATGTGACTTTTGTGTATTTCACACCGTAGGATCTCAAGGAATGAGTGTTGGTTTTAACCCATCTTTTATGTTCTATGTTTTCCAGCAGTATTACAGCGTTGTATTACTATATGTAATAAGTATGTATGTTTGATAAGTAGTGGAATATCGCGAGTGAAAAAAAACAAACTATGACTTCATGTGAAACAGCATCATCGTAATATACATACATAAATATCGCTAAAAAAACGTAAGCCGACTAATGAAAATACTATTGATCGGAGAAAAAGAATAGAAGTATAAACTAATCCAGGTTCTTCCCAATGTTAATTATAAAACTTGCTAACTTAAATATGGTAATCATTATAAAACATGAACGAACGACACGAGATCAAATTCCCTCTGCGATCCAAATGAGCAAAAGCGAGAGTGATAAGTGAGATGAGGTCAGATTCAGTAGTCACTTGTGTGTGACCGTTCAAAGTGAGGTATCAAAATGTGTATTAAGTCTTTGTGGAGCCGAATAGCTTTTCTTCACACTGACCACCCACACGCGAGGTTGATAAAGCAATGTCAAGTTGATGATGTTTGAGTGTGAGGATGAAAAAAAATATTATCAAGTGTCTCAAAACGCCTTACCCCAACATGACCAGGCATCGCAGTTTAGTGTGTCGCAGAAAGAGAAGAAAACAGTTAATTTATAGAAAGATCAAAAGATAATGATGATTACGAAAACTCATTTGTGCCTATTTTAGCGCAGAAGAATCTCATGTTCTGACTGAGAGAACAATGACGACGATATGATGATCAAATATATAATACTAGCATGACACTTTATTTAGCTTCTAATCCGTATATTCTCTACTTGGTAGTAACATTAACGAATTTCGTCTCCTACAATATCCATCTGGGACCGGTTTCAGTCGCCAGTTGAATTCCCGAGTATTTTGCTAGGGAAGGGATGACAAAGGTAATGAGATTTTGGGTTTGTGGACTAGCCCGAAATTGATATATCATACGAGATGAATGAATGACAAGGCGGGTCTTATCAAAGAGTTGACGTTCATGTGATTAATTGACTGATCTGCAGCAGGTAATCTTTCCCCCAGGTCCTTTACACGCAAACACACACACACACAGTCACACATAGTTGTCGTCTGTAATTCTTAGTCAATTCATTCATGCTGGTTGGCCACTAATCAGTCAGGATATATTTGAGTTATGGGAAGTTGACAGCATAAGATTGAAGGGATAACGGAGTGAGTGAGAAGAAGAGAGCGAGAGATGAGTAATGTTTGTTGAAATTAATACAAAAGGACCCTTCCAAACAATTGCATATGGCATCATTCCTGTGGCAACTGTAGTGACGTCTCTAATTTCCAGTAGTCACTTCAAAGGCCATTTCATACGCCTCTAGCCTTCTGTCACATACCAGTCTGTGTGTATTTCGAGAAAGCTTATGAGCGCAGATGGTTTCATGGAGAAAGTGCGAAGACCTGCTTTCTCCGCCTACACCACACACATGCACAGACATTGCTAACAAGAAGCACGGCTTTAAACAATCACTTAATAAGCTATTAATCAGTAGTACCGTATACGCAGCAGTTGCACTCGGGAGTATTCACACTGGTTTCCCCAGTTTAAATTGGTTTAGCGAATCAGTATTAGTGCTTTCCTGGGCGCAACTTGAACGCTACAGTATTTTGATCTAATCATTGCCCCCGTCTGTAATGTATCAGGCTTCCCAAAGAGACGAAAAGAACTGACCCTGTATGGTAGACAATTGCACTACTACGAGTTCCATGACATGAGTTGTACCTGTGTAATCCTGTGGATGGACACACAAAATAACGGAGACATCGAACGTGAAGAATTCCATTAAATTTTAATATAACCCGGGGTCACCCATATAACCCCACACATCATCATAGAATAAAAATCAGAGTAATACGGTCATAATTCCTACTTAGTGTCCACTATAAAGCAATAATGAAACATGCCACATCTATGTGTACATACATACATGGATGTCCCCACATGAAGAATGTGACTTTTTTCGGTGTGGCGTGTTTATAAACCACACAACTGCAGCATTAAGCTCTATTGTCACATGAACGTTGACATGATTTTTCCTAGACAGAGGAAGAAAACCTAGAAAATCCATCACTTGGTATCCCTGTCCCGCAGTAACTGGGAGAATAAATTGAATGGGAAGCTATGGGGGAAGGGGAGGGGTGAGCGTCGGTCGTGTGCAACGGAGAAAAAGCAATAAGTAGGACTGTGTTTTCGTTGTAGAGAAGCTGGAAGTTTGATGGGTAAAGGCAGTAATAAAAATAATAATAAATCTAATATTTCTAAGCGAGTACCAACATTAAGGAAGATAATCATTAGGGATTTAAACAGAACAGATAACTTCAACAGTAATAATAATCATAGTAAATATAATTATTATAACATAATAACAGTAATAATGATAAAGTACTATATTTGTATCTATTGCTCCTGATTCTCAGGGAGACAACGATGAATACATGATGATGATGATGCTGATTGATTACATGCAGTGATGGTCCTCTCAATCAATACATTCGTAATGTTGTTGCATATAAAAAAAACTATATATATAGAGCGAACCTCCTTAGAATTTCTTGGAGGAGGCTCATCTTGTCTCGTAATCATCCTTTTCTGGAGGAACGTTTTTTGGGAGACACCTCCAGTCTTCAAAAGTCGGTGAGTATGTGACCGAAAAATTATAGGCGCCGAGGGGAAGTCATTGATTGAAACAATAAGAGAATCAAGAGAATAAAAGAAACTTGATGAACAAAACTCCAATGTCATCTCCAATGGCAGGACTATATACTGATGTACTGTATAATATGTGAGCATTTACCAACGTCTTAAGCGCTACAAAAATGCAAGAACATATAGTAGAAAGTTGATAGTAGTGATTAAGTAGTGTATTGTGTCCTCTACCACATGGCGGCTGAGTAAACTCACAATAATTAAAGTTTAGCTTCTAGAGGCGGAAAGTAATGGTTGATTTTCCTTGTGTGTTAATTGCCTGTGGATGTGTATCATATATGTATTCGGATGCGCTCTTTGGAAGCCAACTATGGACCGCTCGGAATACTTTTATCATTTCAGCTAGATCCATGAGTAGTTTACCACTGATTGTCACAACTATAGTGCTATGTAGTAATTTTGGTTGTTGTCGTTGATTTTGGGCGTCATTTGTAGATTTTAGAAAGTACATGATTATTTGATTTGGTGTGTGAGAGAGAAAAGTTTTGTGGGGTATGGTGGGCGTGTGTGTCTGAGTGCTGGTGTGTGTCATGTTACTACTACACATTAAGTATTTACATCTGTTTGGTGTTTCCTGGACAGCCTGACGGCGGTATAAAATTTGTAAGTAACTACTAGCAGTAGAAGCAACAGTAGTGAGTAGTGTGGCACGGGTGTAATAGTGATCTGACTTACGTTAGTTGTTTATAATATTGAATTCCCATACCCTGAGTAGATGATTCGTGGTGGATAACAGTGTTTGAGAAGTCGTCAAAGCAATACATATATACACACTCCATTTACATATTGATGATGATGATAATGATGTCTATTTTTAACCGGAGGAGTTAATTCTCTCTATCTCATTATTATTTTCTATGGAAATAGTGAAATTGAATCAATAACGAATCTCTCGTATCAACCTGATATCCTGCTCCAGTATTATCTTTAAATCTTATCAATCCTTTCCTAACTGTCCCCTCAATGATCTATGCTACAAACGACCACAACAATCCTGTACTGCACCATTCGACTAGAATGCTGTGCCACAAAAGCCTAAACTCACATTCATTAGGCACACGGAGAGTATATACATACGTCTATACGGTGATTACCAATCGCTTCTTTAGTCGTAATTCCTCACTAGTCTTTTATACTACTCCTACCATTATTTCAGTAGCAATGATACGAAGTAGAATTTGAAATCCTGAACAGGCCCACCTACTTACCCTCTCCCAGAAAGTAATTAGTTTTGTAGCGTACAATTTATTAGTTTACTTTTGTATAGTAAATGCTGTACAAGTAATTTTTGCTCTCCTCTCGTAATCTTTACAGTGACAGTTCTCCAACCAAAGCTATGTTTTTTGACCTTTTGATCAATTATTACTACCTATAGTAGTGTGTAGCTATATCTATACTTGACCTGTACCTAACTGTTGCAGTAATAATACAACCGATGATTTGAACACCTATGTGTTTTTCCTCCGTATATGAACCACATACGGTCTGGCTTCACCGTAGCAACCAGAAATGACTTTGCCTGTTGATTCATTTTTCTGTTGTCGTGCTGTCTGATTTTAAGCTCACAATAATGCATTTTGTGTCACAACATGGTCATCGTTTGATTAAGCCACAGCATAATTATTGTAGAATCCGCTTTTCGTGCTATCTCCAGTGTCAATGCCTGTTTTTCATCCTGAAATCTTCTGTGAAGGGTCTCGGCGAAGGATTCACTGAGAGCCAGAGAACTGCGTATTATCAAGTAAGTATTTATATTTGGTGCGACAATAATCCCATGGTGACTGATGGCATCTTTGATTATGGACCTTTGGACACTGAGAAATGCATTCCAGATTATACATGCGGCACGTGGAAACCTCATCTTCATTGGACGTTCTACCGTTTTCCATTGAATTTTATAAAGGCAACATACATGACTATTTTCCAAGTATATTTATTAAAGCCTATGAAAAAATCTTGATCCAACAAATTGATTGTTTACGTTCACCAACGAATTTCACGTTAGCAAAAAAAAAAGCATTCTTGAGCACATGTCTTTAGGGTTGCATTCGTAGGGCACCATCCAACCGAATTACTTCTCCATTCAGTAGAGGATTTGTCACTATGGATTCTACTAGCATCGCATACTCTTCGGGATACCCCAGACGATTAGGACATGGCACAGTCTTCGACAAAAATCCTCTGACCTTGTCTGGCAACGCCTGCAGGAGCGGTGTATCAATCAACCCTGAAAACAATACGCTCACATTAAAGCAACATCAAAAACTGCAGCAAGGACGGGTCATCATATATCATCACCTGGAGCAATTGCCATGACACGGATCCCCTGTGGAGCTAAATCTCTTGCTAATGGCAACGTCATCCCAACGATGGCTCCTTTACTGGCTGCGTAAGCTACTTGTCCTACTTGCCCATCGTAAGCGGCTATACTTGCAGTATTAATCACGACACCTCTCAGACCATCCACGTCAGGCTCATTCTGTCCAATAAGACCAACTGCTAACCGAGTCACATTGAATGTTCCCACAGCATTCACCTATTGATCCAAATTCCCACTAAATTAAACAACTATAGAAAACAAGACCAAATGAGTCCGAAATCCATAAAATTTCCCTTGCGTACATTTATGACTTTGGAAAAGTCGTCCAAACGATGAGGCAAATTTTTGTTGAAATTGTAAACCTTGAAAGCTACTCCAATTCCTGCACAATTCACAGCAATGTCAAGTTTCCCAAATTCTTTCTTCACCATATTCAGAGCCTTTTGCACATCTTCTTCGGAAGTTACCTGCAATCAAGCAGAATTCTTAATCTCCAGCTCACCGTCAAACACCCATCACAGTCACCCTACATCACTCATACATTTCCTGGAGCAAAGAGAGCACTTGACCCGAGCTGCTCAGCAACTTCACTGCCATTTGAGCTAGGCAAGTCCAAGATGACAGCTTTGGCCCCTTGATTCACCAACCTCTCGACAGTTGCACGGCCAAGACCGGACGAACCCCCAGTCACAAGTCCCACAAGTCCCTAGAAAGAATTGATACAAACACACTTTAAGCTACACACATTACACTGGAAATATATTTAACCATTTTTACTTACTTTGAGCATTTTAATTATGACCAAACTGTCCAAAGCCAACTGCACTCAAGCAAACGTCTATATCCTCAACTTGTGTCTATTAGATAACATTTTACATCATCATCACTCTCAATACCAAAAAGGGTTATCAAGTTTAAATTAAAAAAACTTACTTAACAGCAGCTCCGCTCTTAGAAGAACCGGTTATATATTGGTGCTACAGTTGATGATCGATCACTAAAACTCAGCAGTACTTCCTCACATACACACTCGCACTTGCTTATCGCACAATTAAGGTACAGGCGGCTCGTCATGTGGGGTCGAAAATGCCGCCGTGCAAGCTCAGTGGCCATACAATTTTGTCATTGAAAAGAAAATAAAGAAGAAATCTGCTGCCTTATACATTCTCGCGTCCCTTTACTAATTCTACGCACATGATAGGAGAAAAATCTACTAGTATATTTCAGTTTAGTTCAAACACTTTGGCTAGTCACATGTATTGGGACACATAAAAGTATTTTCTAGTCGATATTTAGCACATCCGTCTTAAAAATTCTGATTTCAGGAGGACTGTCAAAGGAGGGAAAAAATTAATCTGTGGCTGTCTTTCTTGTTTTTGTTACGCACTTACTATACAAGGTGGTCGTCGCCAATGTCTTTGTATAAATCAGTCGGATCTTCTTGAATTCCAAGGGAGGAATTTATTATTGTATATATTCACAGGCGACGACGACGCGGGTATGAAACTTTGACATTGTAAAGCTGGCTTGGTCAAGTGACGTAGACTGTCAAGGCGGAAGAGCCCACATTTCTTGAATTATTATTGGACCAGCCACTAATAGAGCCGAGGACAACAAATGATGATGAACTAAAGTAACTTTAGCATGCTGTGAGCTCTATGAATTGTTAGTTAAATTTGCAATTGAGATTTCATGTGTGCCCAAGATATCGCGCAGTCCTGTAGTGTAGTAGTTCAGTGTCAAGCATCGTCGTAATTGTCTGCCAATCTGGTGCAACTTTAAAAAAAAATTCTGTCCATCCATATATATTATTATTACACGCGAATCCCGACATATATATTTTCGTAAGACGTGTTCCTGTTTTCACTCGATCTGTATTAGTACGTGATTTTTTGTAAAATATGTCACAAGTCATTGATTCCGAGACGACTGTGGAAGAGCCTAAACTAATTCCCAGCCATGTGAAGCATCCGTTCGAAGATTACTTCCGCTGCTTAACAAGTTCCAAGGATATGAAGTAAGTTTTGTATGATGCATTTTGTACGTTGAGGAAGTCATTGATGTTGGTTATTATGGTTTTTAAAGGTCAGTGCTTGTCCTTCCAACCTTGAATCCTCTTGGTGATCTCTACCTGAAAGAAGTACTCAGACTTTTCAAGCAACTTATGCACTTCTACGTGGGCTATCCAGAGCATCCCCGACTAGTCGTTTGTACTCAAGATCAAATATTGCAGTATGTGGCGTGTGGGATGATCATTAGTATTTAGGATAGTTGGCAATATTGTGTACTTTTGTCTTAGAAAATATGTTGAAGATCGTGAGACAAAACCAGTGATATCGGGGCCTTCATCTTCGGAAGAAACTGGAAGTGAGAGCAAAAGAAAATCTGGTAAACGTCCAGACCTCCCCCTATACGTATCACCCGCACTTCGAAATGGAGGCAGTACCAAGCCAAATAAATCGCCGGGTAGTGGGAAAACAAATGGAAAAATTGAGAGTACAAAGAATGAAACTACTCGCTCTCCGACCAAAGTTCTCAATTTCACGCAACCGGTAGATGACGAATCATGGAAAAGGCTTTCAGAATCTCAGCTTGAAGAAGTCAGAGTTTAGACTACCATCCCAATGTACTTGTAAGTTAGTTGTTTATTTTGTTTATTGCAGATTTACGACATGCTGGGGGATGTGGAAATAATTAAACCAAATGCGGATGAGTGCCCAGAAAAATTGAAGATTGCCTTAAAAGATGAAGCTTTATCGCATATAGTTGAAGTTTTTAATATGAATAAGGAGATCAAGACAAAAGATGTGATATCCCTATTCGACAAGTTTAATGGGAGCAAGTGTCATCTCAAGTGGGTGGATGATGAGCGGGCCTTGATGATATTTGCAACCCCTGAAATTGGTAAGGTAATCAGTAGTCCTCTAGCTCGGCGTTTTATTTAAAGTTACTGTGTTCTACAACAGCCAAAGAAGCTTTGAAAGTATCTCATCCAGTCATTCAAATGCGATCAATCGAGAATGGATCAGCGGAAGCCAAGCTCAAAGTTCTTTCTTGCGCCAGCTCATCAAACCTACTTCCGTGGAAAGAAAGACCAAAGACTGTTACTACTTTGGCTCGAAGACTCATTTCTTCTCAACTCGGGCCAGAGTTTCAAGTTGTCTCACCCGAAGTCCTTCAAAGAGAGTCCAAGTTGCTCAGAGAAGCAATGGGTAAGTCACTTCCTTCTTTATAGCTACTTAATACGATGATCAAATATTATAAACGAATACAGAATTTGAATTGCTCCGGAGGCATTCTGATCACATAGTACTCACTTTCTATGATCGCCCTGTAAGTTGATCCGTGAAAATGGACTTTTCATATTTGTAGCAAAGAAACGTGAGAAGGATAAGGAGCGGCTTGCTGCGAGAAGAGAACATGCCAGTGCCGCAGCACAAGTCAGTTAACCTAAGTAGAGGTTACGCCAATGTCTCAAATGAAATTGAGTCAACGAATCTACGCTGCACGGAATATGATCGCCAAAAGTTATTTCGCTTTCACCACTTCGCCACTGCAGCTACCGCAGACGTTCAAGATTTGCTCAAAAGTCCTATTGTCCCTCTGCATGCAATGGCTGTTATACCCCTTGGAAGTTTTGATCTGATATTTTTATAATCTACTTCGAGTCGGGCTATCGGGTACTTTTTGTTTACGCATCGCCGGTTTGGCGACAACACGAAGCCACAAACTGAGGCATGGCATCCCCTCACGACATCGTTCCAAATAAGTCTCGGAGGTAAGCATGTGTCTGCAATCGGACTGTGATTTGAACAAAGAAATAAAAAGCTGCTGTTGAAATGCAATTGTAAAGGTACATATGTATTTCATAAACCATTTCCTAATCAGTTTTGTCATTCGCAATACAATATGCCCTATAAGTTTTTACTCAACCATCTTTATTGACTCGTTTTCTTGGAGAAAGCGTAGAATACAAGGCGCATAGCTGTACACTAATTCTACCTATTTTATACACAAGTCATCTTTGGGTGGCTTGAGAGACTAAATTTTACATGATTTTGCAGTAGAACAGTGCCGTATAAACTCCCATGAAACGACCATTTGTCGTACGTACGCATTTGCTTGATGTAATCCAGTGAGTATAATGGCAATGGCCAGCTTTTAAATTTGTAAATTATTGCTGCCAAGAGTCAATGTATTACAGGGTGAAAGTTTGAACCGATGGAAATTCATGAGCTCCTCCATAAACGCTGATTCTCAGCCATGTTAGCAAATTGAGTGTTGCGGAAATGACTGAACGGGGGTTTCAACGTGATATTCACCCATTAATGGCGTAGTTCGGCAGAAGTGAAATTGCTGAATGTCTTACTGAAAAGTGATCTATACAGTTCTCACATAATCCAAGTATCACATGTTTACTCTACATAGCACAAAAACTCAGCTGTAATAAACAAGAGAAACTCATAAGAAAATTTGTATTGCCCACATGACATCGACACTATATTAGGGAATGCACGCACTGAACCATACGACGCATTACGTCGAGTGAGACATATGACATACGCGCAAAATCAATGACCCATGTGTTCATCCGCCGATTTTTGTCGCAAACGCTAACACAAGCGGTCGACTCGCGTGACACATCGTCGCTGGAAATCTCAGCGGAACATTCAATGAGCTCATTCGAAATTATTATTATTGTTACATTTTGCAATCCAAGCATTGCTTTCCTTTCCCACTGGAGGCATGTAAATAATTGGGAGTGTTTTTATACTAGCATCACACACACACTGACACGCACAATATACAGCATTAAATCGCCATCACTATTAATTATTATCATAATACAGGAAGGTACGAGTAGAAAGTCTTAATGACGTTTAAAACATAAGTACGTATAAACGCTTGCAGCTCTAACGATACTGACGACCTACAAGTTAAGCACAGCTTGAAAGTGCACTTATTTGCTATAGGCAACATCATTCGCAGCGCTGCTAGTAAAAGCATTTATGTGTACTAGTCAGCTGACGTCGGTTTGAGAAACTTGGTGCCTTTTAAAGTATTCTGGCGCATTCCTTCTCTTCTTTAGTACTGTATCCAGTCGTTGTACTTCGCCATGTGTGATTTTTTCTCTCCGTGCTCAGTCAATGTGTGACTCTGATAAACAATTAAAGGAGACGATTCATCATGGTCGTTATCCCAACATATGGGAGGAATGTTCAGATTCTTTGCACGAGGAGTGTATAAGTTGGCAGCGGGAGACAGCTTAAATTTTTCCAGGATGAAGCCTCTCTTAAGAGAAATACATTGATTACAGAGCTTTGGTATGGTCTACGCGGAATTTACGAGGCATGATCACCGTCTCGTATGTCTTCACTGGTGGTAACTTCCCCTTCGCGACATTCTCAATGTAGTCCTCCAATTCTTTGATGCGCCTATCACGAACTGCCACTTGAAGCTGCAGTCGGTCCACCTCGAAGGATTTCCGCATGTATGCTCGTCGATACTGTAGGACATAAGGAAACGACAGAGGCATTCAGTGACAGTCTCAATCAGAGAAATGCAAGCGAAGTGAACAGCAACTTACATCGTCAAATGTAGACAGCTCCACAGTCTCTGTTTCCTTGTCTCTCTCCGATTTGGGCTCGGATTTGTTGTGCAAGGAGGTGACCATTGTGGTGGCGAGATTTGGAGCCGAACCAGTGTTCTGCAATTGAGAAACGATCGTGGCAACTTTCTTCTGTTGCACAGCTTGATTCATCCGAGTTTTCTCCCATTTCTCCTTCGTGTCCTTTTCGCGAGCCTGCAAAGGAACATACATTATATTCTTCACCCTCCACTTCCAGTCCACTAATATCTCAAGTGCAGCTCTTTCTAAGTGACTTTATGACTCTTTTCCCGTCAAAAATGTGCTTTACACAGTACATCATAGCTTGTATGAGCTCTTCCCTCGGTGATAACCACTCCAATACAATTTACATTGAAATAAATAACTTGAGCTAGCAAAGGCCATTTCTCATAATAACGTCGAACTTTCTCCTTAAATATGCAACCCAGCATGACAGACCGAGTCGATATCCACATCCTTATCAGTCTATTGGAGGTTTATGTACATGATACAAAGTTAGAGCAAAAGCGAAATGTTCAGCACCAAGCATTTACGCACTACATTACCAAGTGTGCTGCATGCAGATACCATATCTACGAGTTATTCCAAGCTAATATGTGCAGGAGAACCACCATGCTGGTGTATCTAATGGCCTATACAGTGAGTCAGTTTGCAATGCTTTCCAAAAAAAGAGTGGTGCTTTGTGAGAAGTTTTATATTACACAAGAGTCAATAGCGATAGAGAGGAAGTCAAAAAAATGAATGTGGCAAGTTGAGTTTGACTCAGCGAAAATACCGTCACATATCTGTTTGCCTCTTGCTTCAGAGAGTTTATGAGTTCTTGAATTTTAGTAGAAGCGGAACGGGAAGAAATGGCGGGAGGAGGTGAGGGATGAGCTAAAGTGCCCAGACTTAAGTCAGTGTGAACACCACTATCATATCCGTCAAAGCCATCCCTGTATCCTCTATCTCGGTGGTTCATCATTCCAGGCTCGTAATCAAAGTCATCATATCCGTCGTCCATGCCGTCGTAATCAATCGAGTTAGGCCCACTGTCGCTTGCCTCCCCTGTACCATATTCCTCCTAAGCAACACAATCAGCATGCTGGTCAAAGCGAATAGAAAAGGTACACACCAATCACAGGAAAATTGAGTGTTCTATGAGCTGTTGTCACCATTTTAGTCCAGCATAAGTCATTTGATGTAAGAGACCCTCATCTCATAGCGAAAGATACACGCGCATATTAATAGGCAAAGGGCCTAAAACATTCATCATCCCATATTGCTCATGCTTTTCTACACCATTGCATTCCGGATCAGACGAGACATATGTATATCTACTCTTTCATTACTACCACATCTGCTACACCAATGAAGGATGAGCTGAATTGGTCAATTTGATGCTTCCTCCTCCATGAATTGAAATTGTTTTTTCAACACTTCAGCTCTCTTTTACCACCTCCTCTGCCGCCACACTAGCGAAAGCGTCATTCTCCTCTGCACACTTTCTCACCGCCAAACTTGCTATGGTCGCAAAGCAATAACGCAGTAACAACACGACAAAGAGCACTTAAACTATCTGTTGCCCGCCGCATAATTTAAATTGGTCTGAGCGCATAAAGCATCAACCGTTTGTGAGTAAGCAACCTGTTAGCTCATGCTAGAAATAAGTCGGCATATTTAGCACTTACTTAGCAGTTACTACGGCAGTGTGGATAAATACAAAATGGCGGCGAAAGTTAAGACTAATTGGGGACTTGGCACAGTTGGCTTACGCGGGAGTATCAGTCACTCTCAGCTTTTACGTTTATTCCCAATTGCCATTCATCATAGGCATTCAATGGGGAAGAGCGATAGAGGCAGAGAGAGAGGGATAGACTATTAAACCGCCCAAGTCAAGTGAATGACGACAAGCTTGTAACCTCTTCTCAGCTGCGGCTTTTTAAGCCATTGATGCTGTCATCAGGCCTTTAATGAGAGGCAATGAAAGGATTACACCTACAGTAAACTTCATCCCACTTACTTCCATTGTACGGTAGTCTGGCACAGTTTCTTGTGACAAGAAGGCAAATTTCTTCTCATTATTCCTATCCAGTGAGCCACCATTGAAGTCTGCCGGCTTGGCAAAGACAGGTTTATGTGTTTTGACAATAACCCCTAAAACAAATAAATATCACTTTATCCTACGAACAAGGAGAAACTAATAATGGCTTGATTGCCGACGTATTGATTAGTATAATCAATCCCAACATGCCGCAGCCTTGTCATGGATGTATGTAAAGAAACGTCCTCCCTTCCACCATGAAATAAGTACTTGCCTGTTTTTAGACAGATCGAAATGGGAGGTTTGTTCATTCCATTTATCCACTCATGTGCGGTCACGGCAGCTGAGGGAGCTACAGTGTCGGGGAAGAGATCTTCTTGGAATTGATCGCTCTGTCAAAAAAGAAAATGAGTGCATTATGTTCATGCGAAGAAACCTGAAACAGGGATGGACAGATGGAATTTACCTTTCTAGGCACAATCATGGAGATAGGCTCGCACAATCCTTTGATAGCATGAAGTTTGTAGAATCTTGCGACCTCACATCGTAACACTTCGCAACCTCGTTTGGGCATCCATCCGAGTCCCCTCTGTAAAAGTCAGTGCATAATATATTTGCTTGCTCAAGCTCAAGAGACCATTTGCCTCGGAAACCATACCACTGGAAACTAAGTTGAGCTAATGTTGATAAAGCGTCCTAATTATTAAGGATCTCTCCTACTTCCCCCTTCAAATACTTGCAGACAGTACAGTTCCCCATAACCCACCTGATTCAATCATCCTTGAAAAATGACAGATTTTCTCAACCTGCGCTCGTGCAATGAGTCTTGTGCAAGATATCACTTCCCTAGTTCTTATTTCAAGGTTCGCATAATCAATTCGCAATGCAGGGTTCGCGTCATGAAGAAGATTTCAAGCATAAGATTTAGCGACACGATTACGCCTATTACCTGAGGAAAGCCTGAGAGGAACTGGTTGAGGTAATGTGCCCATGGAGGATGATCCACTATCTCATAGTAACGAATATTTCCATCTCCTTTGCCAGCCAAGTAAAGCACTCTTGTGTCATGATCATAGAAAGGAAATAGAATTCCCGAAGAGGAGTCAATCTGGACCAATGCCAACGGCGTGCTTAAGTTCCTTTGGTCCCACACGGCAAACTGTCGGTCGGAATAACGGGAAAAGCCTGTAGTTATCAGGCGTCCGGTGTCTCCCAAGTACACAACTTTGGTTGCTTTGGTGCCTTCGTGACATTGACTCTCCTAAAACTCACGTAAAGCAAAAACCTTCATTAATAAACCAAAATAACAAATGCACTTGTCCCAAGTGCCTCGTTCTACGTAAAGTGGTAATAGTTGTGCACTACTGCCGCCTAGGGCCTTTGGGAATCTGCATTGAAATAGAATAATTTATATGCAAATACATACATTGACGACTTTTCCCGTTCGAGGATCAATGACTCGCAATTTCTTGTCTTTGCAAGTGGAGGCTAGAAGGGATCCATCCCGGTTGAAGGATATACTGTAGATAATATCCGGGTGACAATCGATAACGCTCACAATTTCCCCTTTGCTCACATGCCATATCACCACCTGAATGCATTAATTAAATTTTCTTACGTCCGCTTTCATTTCACACAGCAAGCTACGGCGTTCTAAAAAGAGAACAATTTACCAAGTAATCGAATCCAACGCTCGCTAAGATGTTTTCCGCCGTCGGATGCCACTCTACAAAGCCTACACGACGTTTATGAGCTGTAAGCTCGACTAGCCAGTCCGTGAGGTTACTCTGAAGTCCACCATCAGGTATGTACCAGACTTTAATGGTAGCATCGTCCGAGCTGGATGCTATTATGTTGTCATTGAATGGATTCCATTTGATGTCCAACACCGGACCTGAATGTCCTGTTACCTTCGAGGCATTATGGTACTCTATGCGGCCCACCTGAATCCAAAAAAAAACCTTTTATATTAAAGCCACCTGTAAACTCTCAACTATTGTCTTAAAATAACCATAACTTTTCTCATTCGCGAGAATGCCATCAAGGGCTTTACTTGTTACTGAGATGATTTCGAGAGAGAATAAATTACCTTTTCTAGTGGCAAAACCAAAAAGGATCCTCCACCTGCTACCTCGGTAACAATAGCCAAGAATTTTGGATTGCAAGCACAGAAATTACAATCGTGGGCATTTTTTGTGATGATTATGTTGTCGTAACATAACTCCTTTCTCGCCGGCTGTCCGAAGACATGGCGGAACTTAGACGTCCTCACTCCACGGAACCCTAACTGCATTTATACAAAGACAACAAAACACATGTAATATTCAAAACGTAAACACAGGCCCTTGACTCTGTCCATTTAGGCGCTACTACAGCTATTTAGTCTTAATTAAGTGAGCGTGAGCTACATATGGAAACTGAAATCATTTGCTAATCACGTAGGCTCGCACTATCATATAATGCCCCTAATCTTTCCCGGCTCAAGCTACCATTAAAACGGTTTTCCAATCTACCTCCGATGGTACACAGATAACTAATCTCTCTCCAAATCCTTATCCCAAGGAACCCAATTATAAAAATCACCAACTCTATTACTTCATTCTAGAAGCTCCACGTCACGCCTTCAGTACTAACATTCAGTAAGTACAACAACGGAATGAAAATCCAAAAAGCCATGCGGATTTTAATTACGAGTGCTGACTACATACACGAAAACTAAATACAATCCCTTGCATATTCAGTCACAGAGTGTACGCATCTTGCCTTTTAGTGGTAATGAAAACCTACACGAGCAAATAAATAACTTCCTCAAAACCTTCTTCCTCATGTGCTTACACCACCTCATAAGGTTTTAAAATTAGGACGACGACAAGTAGACACAGCGTAACACAGACAAACTATTCCTAATGTGACTTTTATTCTCATCCTTCCTTAGCATTACTTTTCTACGATTGCCCCTGAATAAAAAAAAATCTCAGCCAGACTTAAAACCAATCACTTGAAATAACTAAAACAATTAGCGGCAAAATAATTCCGAATCAATTCGAAGGCTTCAATTTTGGCTTCAAATACAACGACACAAATCAACCAAACTACACATGCATGTAAGAACAATAAAGTTACCTGGGAATTGGACACATCCATGTAAATGAAACCCACGAATCTCTATACTTGTCAAATACTCAGCCACACACTGTAACTCTACATAAATTGAATGCTACAGTGTCAACTTAACGAATGGGGCCAAGCATCAAAGGATCAGCGATATTGAGCTGGAAAACAACCAAAACTTTCCACACACTGCGGCATTCAAAAGTGTTAATCCAACCGAAAGAGAGAGACTCAAACCGAAGGTTCATCCAAACTGAAAAAAAATTACAAAACCACAAATTCACTAATATGACAAGCGTATAGAGAGAGAAAATATGAAGTCATAACTAATAAACACACGCACACAACAATAAAACAATACTCCTGGATTCTCATCACTAATGCTATCAAGCATAAATGTGCAGGATGACAATTGTCATCCTGACAACCCTGAATGATCGGACACAGAAACCAGCGAAAAGTCAGTCTCATCCTCCCGGCTCCCATTAGCACCAAACTGACAATTCAAATAACATCTTCTGACAAGAGGAAAATGTGTCTCCGATTACACTCAAAAAGAAATTGTTAGAGGCATATAAGCGATGAGGAGAATCCGCTCATCGAATCTTGTATTTCAACCATACTAGCATTTTAGCAGCATGCAAATAGTTCATCTAACATTACAAACTCTTAACTCTTACAATCTTGTTTACTCTTTTCATGCGGAGCAAATGCAGCAATGCTTGGAGAACAACGACAACGTCTTAATGAGTCAGTTACTTACTAATAATGCATATCAATTTCACTCCCATGCACGTTTCAGCTTCCCCTTAAGAGGAAATAATTGGCGAAAAAAACAGCTAAATGATATGACACGTAAACATATTGTTTTCGTCTCAACCCCTCCCAAGGAGTCGTTAAGACTGGAGGTACAGAGCTATACCATGTGTAAATTGTGACTCGAGAGTGGCCTCACTTGTTACGTCTTCTTTTTGCTCTTATCATACAAGAAAAATGAGAAAAGGGAGTTCGCTGTGAAGTGTGGAAGAGACTATTAGCCGGATCTTTGAGGCTTACTGTGGCGTATGATAAGGACGTAAACATTCTCAAGGTAGCAGTACACTTTGCCCCTTCTCACACCACCAGATTATCTCCTCTAGAATCTCTTCATTTACGGATTCATTATTAAAACCTTTGAGTCGCCACTCACGACGAGAGGAATTCTTGTATTCTCCTTCGTTCTCATGATTGTTGCAGAGCTACTTAAACTTCCTAAAGTTCATGCTCATTTATCTCACTGCCTTCTCATCCCCCACTGCCCTAGTACGCGGCCAAAGCCAACCTCTCACTCTTGACATTATCAACTCCCCAGCCCTTCATCCGTTGTGTAACTTACTGCAGGATTGAGCAAGTTCAAGAAGAGGCACCAGCACCCTATACGAACAAAGCTTGCAACTGCCATGGATAACCGCTTCCGACAGTTTAGAACAGGTACATAAAACATTACACGGGCAATAAAGAGCATCATCATCGTTAATACTATCATCATATGATGCTCCATGGCTGAGCTCTGCGTAGAAGAGATGGGAATGAATCCTGTGTCTTCTTCCCACTGCTATTTTTGCCCCAGACTGCAGCATACGTTGCGAGTGGCCTTTGTATGAAGTCAGTCCAGCGTATCGTAATGAATGCATAATAAAGACGGACAGGCTATTGTGACTCTGTATGTGTGACTCTAAAGTATTCAGTTGGGAGTTACAGTACTTGTCACGAGATCTATTATACAACGCTGTGTGGATCACGAAGCCTTCATTGGAACTTGAAAAGGGAAAATATAGCACTCTCTCATGTAAAATTAAATGATGACACTTAAAGCTATGGCAGTAAATGATGAAAGAGCACTTGCTCTTAGATTTTGCTTGCTGAAGCATTAGATTGCTTTTTCGATCATATGAATTTTTCCCTGGGAGGTATTCAGGCATCATTTAACGTTCTATCATCCAATATTCAAATGTGTAACTTTAATCCACTCTCATGCACTTCGCCATTCAGATTAGCATGAAGTTGATTATCGTTGAAACACAAAGCCCATCTTCCACTGAGTGTGCTCACTGATTATTACATGGCATCAAAAGCCGAAGTTGAGTATAAGTAATAAAAAGACTTTCCCTTTACTACCGTCGTATGGGATAGTTTCATAATTCAGTTGTAAACTTGTGTCCTCATCGGTCATTAAAAGTTGTTCATTGAATAGCACATCCTTCTTGTGTCCATTTCTACTTTGGCAGTCTCACGTGACTTCATGTGGAACGTAGCTTAGGTAATCCATCTTGTACAAGTCACAAGTGAGTTGATATCGAACGTCTGTCAACGGAGATCGTTGTCATGTGGGTGTGGAGTCGATACACAGAAATAGTTTCAGAGCTCAAGTACCAACTTTAAGTTTTATTTAAGCCCATTGCAGCACTAACTTCATACTACCTGCTCCGTCCCTAGGTCAACGACGGCAATATGAAGCAATTTAGAACCATTTTTCCAACGTCATGTAGCTCACATAAACTTTATGAAAAGTCACGGTAATTGCATTAAAAGTTTATAGCCAGCAAAGCCTATCTGTGTAAATATACTAGACAGTTTGGAAAAATCAAAGTAACACAAACGTAAAGCGCGTAAACGTGAAAATTCCTATGGCAACCCATGTTAAAATTATGTTTACGATGACGTATATATTTCTACGTCGTACCGCGCAAACTGCCTAATGTGAGTGTGTGTAAAACTTCTAAGACGGCCAAATGTAGCCTATGTGATTCTAAACTTTGACGCAGCATATCCTGATGCACTTCTACATACTAGACTGCAGAGTTCAACGTAATTTGGCCTCAGCCACCATGCAGGCAGATAAGAATCGCAGTTATCAGACACGCGTAAAGCGCGGCCGTGGTAGCCGTGTGATTCAAAGTGCACCATCGCAAATCATACAACGATGGCCATACAGTGAGGACTCAAATATAGAAAATATTTTTCATCTGCGGTAGATTTGAAAGGAAATGAGAGTTTCTCAAGTGGGTAATCGTATTGTGTACATTTAACATGAGACTTTCAAGAAAGCCACCATAACACTGCAAAGCTCCTTGAAAGCAACTGACACATTGTGTGCGTATCGCAATGCTCTTTCGTCCATTTGTTACACCTGATACGTTCAATCCACCGTGTTGATTCTCATCGTGATAACATGGAAAGGGAAATTTCCTCTAAATGGATTCTATGTACAGTGTGCGGTCGGAACTGTATAGCTCTTTCACACAAAACACAAACATGTATTTGCAGTAAAGCCGATTAAAATTAATTAGTAGAATTCTTTGAAACCACTGATGCTGTTATAAAAGTCGTGATCATGTCATGATTATTCTTGCTTTCCTTCCCAGAATTATTCCTCTCCTACACTTCAGCAGCATTTCTTCGCCGGGTTAATAACACTAAAAAGCATAAGAGCGGCCAATAGCAACTCCACCGATCACACGACTCGAAGCGAATCTCCAATTTGGACTTGGCATGGAAGATAATACATGAACAAATAGATAAAGTATTGTTGAGCAACAAGTATTAATAATCGTCCCGAGTAAATTGAAGCTAAAAGATTATTGCGTACATAGGCTTCTCGTCTGTCAAATGACCATCGGAGCCTACAAATGATTGCTGGGAAGCTTTAAAGGGCAGAAAGCAAGTGCTCGGTTATGACGTTATGACAGATACAAGGTTTATTCCTGCTAATATAATGGATGTTGGCACAGCAACGCTTTCTTTCCAAAACGTCTTCTTTTAGCACTGAAAATTATAGTGGGGAGTTAATCGAACTACCATTATAATCCCTGATGATACGATAAATATAATGCACAGTAAAGGTCATGATCCTTCACCAACTGCTTGTGGCTTAGCTATACGCTCTATCACTTCTCACTAGCTACGAGAGTGCCAAAAGCAGACGCATATGGCAATGGCAACGACCATTTCAATATCGTTAAAATCCACGTAGAAGCCTCGCACAGGTCTTATATGACTCTTCTAACGTAGTTTTACTTCCAAGGTCTATACCTAACAGATGGTTGTTTGTTAGAACCACCGAAAAAGTCAACAATAACACAAAACCCTTTGTCAAGGAGTGTATTTATGAGTACGCATAAAAGAGTCTTTTCCTTTCTGGGTATATCTCTCACTTGAATAATACAAAGTTGTGGGTGAGATGGGGATAAAATCAGCGTCAGAACGGAGTCAATTTACTTGTGGTTACCCAAGGCCATCGATTACTGCGGTGGGATCTTTTTATCATCCAACTCCGGTATTACTTTTGATACGAGAGAAAGTTTTTTCCTCCACATTGTCGTTAATAATTCAAAAGCTCCTATAATCTTTCTAAAGCCCATCACGTCATTCAGCTCTCAATGGTTTTCAAATCAAAATGAGTCCTAATAATCAATTTAAGCACGCGGAAGTGTGTGGATGAGCAGCGCGACTGGATGGAAAATTGAGTCTATAAGGCTTGAGTGATGATGCGTCCGAGGTGGCCTGGGTCCATCCTGCCAATAAGCGTTGGCGTGTCATTATTGTGCACAAAAATGATTGAAGTTAGCTGGACGAAAGCTTACTATACAAGGCTCGATTTGTATGAAGAGGTATTGTACTCATAATTACTGCACAATTCCACCAAACCCTTCATTGTGCACTACTTCCTCTCTATAGTTATTCCATATGTTCTTCCAATTAGACACAGACAAACGCACAATACTCTTCCTCAAAGAGGTTTTTTCCAGCCATCGGCACAACTTTTGCTCCAAGTTGGCAACCCGAAGGTATCGAATTCTGTCAACTCCCTTTTGTGATTTCACACAATCTTGAAACTCCCTAAGACATTAGAAGTATCTTAGAGATACTCAGCAGGTAGATGAACAACCTCATGCATACATACAAGTAGTATTGCACCAGCCAGTCACCAGAAACCAATTGGTTGTCATGATGGCTGAGTAGACATTGAAAACCATTGGGCTGGAGTGTATGCGAATGCGATTACAAATGCAGAGTATTGTTGACGAAATAAGTTACAAGGCTACTCTATCATTTTCCGTGTTGTCAGTTACATTAACATTATCATAATTAATCATTCAGAACTGACCAGCTAATTGAATTAGTGTCAAATAGAGTTGTAGGATGATGAAATGTCAAGTGCTTACAATTATAAGTACATGACACGTTCATCGCATAAGCAGATCAAGGCAAAACCCTTGCTCATTAGTACAACTTGCTTTGTTTCACACTCTCTCCTTCCGTCCTCCGTGCTGACTCATGAGGAGGCTAAAATAATCCAACCTCCTCGCTCTGTTCAGTGAAGTGCTACGAATGGGAGGTAGCTCGCAGGTAGAGCTTTTAATGCTACGCAGAACGTCGCCGTCCATGCCACTATGCCTGTCTGGATTAAGACTGGTAGAAACCATACAAATCCCTGTTTTTTTTACTGATTCGATCTGGTTAACAAAAAACAGTTAAGTTGACTGGAGGTCTGTCTCCGTGCGAGATGTGCACGTGCACCGCCTCAGAAGCAATCATCTATAGAGCAGCATTTCATCGTCCCTCCCAACTTGATCACTCCGCATGTTCACAACAGACGGCTTTTTTAATCCAAAATTATCTTACTCTTCTTCTGTAGAACTAAACGGATGCAGTGGAAATAAAAATGCCGGAGCAGAGCAGTGGTACATTCAGTACAGACAGACGGCGAATAAATGATCGAATTAATTTTTTGTCGAATGTGAAAATGAAATCAACGTTTAAATATTGTTGTCACACACAACACTCCTTGCTTAGCTCGTAATTTTAAAGAGAAACTCTGAATTTTGATCCATCGGGAGCGATCGATACCCTGTTAGTACGCCTACAATTAATCGCGCCCACTTCATAAACTAGCTTGTCAGTCATATTAGAGAAAGATGTACTACAATGTGGAAACTGAGCCATAATTCACAACCCCGTACTCGCTACATTCAAATCAGTTCCTCATCATGCTGGCCTCTGTCTTTATGCGTAATGCCACAAAGACAAGAGGTACTTACTTAAGCGTACACATGGACGAACTCATCCACGAACACAAAGCACACCACACAGCATGAGTGGATGCAGGTGCAGTAGTTTAACAAATGACTTGGTTCTCTTGCTCTTCATTATTTTCAGCATGCCAAATGTAAATACATCCCTACACAGACATCTCATCTCATCAAAACAGCTCAGTATGACCTTAGCACGCTGCCTGGATATAAATTTCGAGCATCCATTGCAATCAACACTCAAGAATTAGCACTATCATCATCGAGAAAATTATTGCACATGCACAGTAAGAGAGAAATAATTACTATCTTCTTCTATCATCATGCCCTTTGGAGTGCCTTTACATGTATAGTCATCATAGCCATATAACCATGGCTTACTATACATTCTCAAATCTATAATCCCATGCATTAACTCTATTGCATCAGTTCCTCATGCCTCATGAAGGTTCTAAAATAGCTGAGCGAAGTCGAGTAGTACGCTATACTTTAGGTTATTGGTACACAGCGCATTTAGTAGTAATCACTGGAATCCCGCTTTAATTAATTATAGCATTTGATCAGAGGGAAATTTTCACACACCGTAAAATAATGTAAACTTTCATCCCTACTGCAAGCATTATAGTAATTGAATTCAACTTCTAGTGATGATGCTATCAGTATCATTAACGTTTAAATAGCCATGGGGGGATCAAGTAAGTGAAAAATCTTGAGACAACCTAAGGCTACTGTGGTGAACTTTGTTGTTACTATTTGCTCACTGCTGCACTGATTTGCTTCAGATTCCGGCTTAACTGGAGCCAATATGATATGACACAACAGAGGAAGACTAGAATTTTCCAGCCTCCGTGAAAGCATTGGTTTCTAACAGTCTTCGAACACATGTAGTATTCGGATTTGGATTCCGACTATAAAGCTATCTCAGGATTAAAGACGCATGCACAAAAGATAGACGAAGATACTGGAAAGTACTTGATGCATTTTTTTTAAACCTATTAAGTGAGCCATGGTATTGGCATAATTTATTTAAAATTCAGAAGGATACTGCGCCACACTTCTTGTATGAGGTCTATATGCCTCAGGGAAAGACAAAAACTGAGCGAAATAAATGGGGAATTTTTTCCACCCTCAGCACAATGCGAAAGCATTGTCGAACCGATGCTCATAGAATGATACGCAGTAATAATTACATAATGGACTATGATAGTACTGCAATGTGTCAATGCGTGAGTGTGCCGAGTAGCTTAAGATCACAATCAGTACGAAGGAGAAAACTACAACAGGATGACTGACAGAGAGTGAGGGCATTGCTGCTCTTGTTGTAAAATCTCTATAATGTTCCGCAGTTGCTGATGTGCACAGCGTGCCCTGAAGCACTGATGATTTTTAAAGCGTAAACATCATCAGATATTCATTTTATCTCCTACTGCTGCGCTGCGTGCACTATGATGTGAGCACGTGTCAATGCCCTAATATTGTTCATATCCTGTACATGTGTTTTTATTTCTCGCTCATCTCAAATAACACACAACGGTCCAACTTGAAGTGTGCATAACCTCTCTAAGCCAAAGCTGGAAACAGCACAATAAGATCCTGACAACGACCCAGTCAGTTGTGCTACTGAATTTGCCAAAATTTGGAAGTAGTCTTATGCATAATAAAGCTGATGAATTGCTAACGACCAGATTCTTCAATGCTCCCATGTTCTCATGTCTCACACCGCTTTAGTTTCCTTTGACTGTTTTACCGCATGTCATGAAAACTTGTTAGAAGATTGCCATGCATACATTCTCCAAGACGAACTAACAATACGATAGTCACAAATTCGCCCACAGAACTCCCAAAAGCGAGACAGAGGCGGCGAGTGAACTTATTATTTTCGTATAAGTAAGATTACACTTGTTTCCTAAAGATAGACCGACAGAGGTGCATATAACTCGCCACAACCGCTCCTGGTTTCTATTACTCTGCGTAATATGCGTTTCCTCCTGAAGGGGATTCATGTTACCCGAGAACCGGAAGACATAACCAGATGTTGAAAGGCAAGACGAAGAAACGCTTGATCATCATGAGACGAACAACTCCCCGCCTTAAGCAGTTTCAAGAAAAACGAGTGAATGACACGCTGAAGCATTCTCCTTTACTGTTGCCACCCTCAGCTGTTGTTGTAATACAGAGGGAAAAGAAAAAAATCAATATCTACGACGGAATTCTTGGGGGCGTTGGAATTAGTTTCTATTTTATGCTGCTTTGTGGTATGAACCTCCACGCCACTAGTTACACTATCAGCATGCAGAGAATTCTAAATCACGATATGTAATCACAAGTTCTGTCAAGGATAATAACACCTACACCTTGTGACAAGAGCAGGACAAAGTCAAGATGACTTTGAATCAGCTGAGTGAAATCTCAACTCCTGCACACGCTTTCAAGTGCTCACTCACTTGACTCTTCGTCAAGATCCAGTAATGGACTTATACACACGAGTTACTTATGCAGAAGAAAACAAGTACGCTTATCATATCATAATTTGTGTCTGGATCAGCTGTTGTGTCGATTGCTGCTGCTGCTGGACTCGTCAAGGTAAATAATCATGTGGTCATGTATCAAGTATGTGTTCTATAATTCGTAGCAACTGCATATACGCAACTGTCACTCAAGTGGTCATCATGTACTTAACCAGTAGCATCAATATCAAACAAACTCAATAGTATGCACTTAAAAAGCACACTCACCTTTTCATTCGGTTTCGTGCATGAACTACAGTCAACCATTTTCCTTTGTAAAATTTGACTTGAGATTTCTAAATCAAGAGTTGTAACTCGCGAAATATTGTAGAAAATCCAGTGTTTATTGAGTAATAATTAAAAATTAGTCACTTTTTCATTACTTAGTGTATTGCTATGAACCTAGCCAATGAGTCCCCAAGGACTAGATTATCAGTGTTGAAATCCTTGCCGAATAGATCGATTATTTCCATGTATTGATCACTGTAGTTGGCTGGAGAAGGGACACTAACACTCACGCTATGGTAATACTAATTGCTGTTGACTTTGACACGGATTATCAACGGGATTTTTGGAAGTTGCACCAACAGAACATGGAGATATAGTATAGGGGACAGAAGATTGGAAATCTTTGCTTGAGTTTACTGGAAATGATTTGAGGTGGTGGAACACATGGGTATAGTTAGGACTGCTTGACAAGAGTCCTCATGCTGCAGCTTTGAAGCACAAGCTAACACTGAATCCTTCAAAAAGACATCCTCTGTACTGAATGAGCTGTGAGCCATGGGGAACTGGCTTGAGCTTGCGAGTGAGTCAGAGAAACAGCACTGGCGAGAGAGTACAGACATAAAGCAGTCTGCGTCGTATACTTACTCTTTTACCTTTTGGGTAAAGGGCCGCAAATCCATGCATGTTGTGTATATGTGCATGCTGCCCATTTAGTACGCTCTTGCTGCTGCTCCTCTGGCATTCATAGGGAACGTCTCATGGTTACTGCACTTCTTTTCAGTACTTTTAGTTCAGCTTGCTTGGTCTTACATGATGGTTCCTCTTCGTAGCAACAGCAGCAGAGTAATCAAGTCTATGGTGTGTGCATATTTAATTGAGTATGTAACCCCCCTTGAAAGCTTTCTGACTTGCACACGCACCTAGAGCAACTTTTCTCCTACAGTTTCCCTCCATGCACACACACTCATACACACACTCCATTCTCCTTCCTGGCTTGCTCGATTCCAGATCAGTGTACACTTGTACACTCATGCTGGCCTGTTTTACTCAGAATCTAAAATGATGCCAGCAGAATGTCTGGACAAATTGTATAAAAATGAAATGGCCAAAGTGCGAAGGAAATATTAAAACATCTGCAGGAGAGCATGCGGAAGATGAGGTCAATTGGGTCCATCTACTAAATTGTGCAGAAGAGACGGCCTACATGTGTTTGCATTCTGAAGTGACCAAGTTCCACAGAGAAGGGCAAACAGGGTTTAACACATTGTTATTCAACAACAGAGGGATTTCAGTTAGCCATTTCCGTTTACCACAGCAGAACTTCCTGTCCGTCATTTCATGCGGTAGTTTTTAGGGGTAAATGACACGTGAGGAAAAGTGAATGCAACCCGCTTCACTTTCTAGCCAACTTATCGGTAGTCACGATGGAGTTGTGTTTGTACATGAGCTGATTTTTACTCATAAAATCTCAAATTATTGTGTGTCCCGATAAACTCATACGAAACGAGTGGGGTGACTGGAAGTATAACCTTTCGGACTCGAGACATTTACAAAGTTGTTCATAAAGGTTTCATTGCATGTTATTCCACTCCCAAACTTCCCTCCTCTTATTAGACGTCCTAAAACTTGCTCCTTGCCGTCATAAACATTCTGGATGGAAATGCTCGTTTGTCTATATAGCCACGGGGACTGTATTGCTCGACATAAACAAACTTAACTAGGACATGAAGTGTGCCGGCCAGCGGGATCCTGGAAAGAGCTCCTTCGTTCAGAAAATAGCGGCTGATTTATATCTCTTCTATACTCTGTATTATTCTGCATATAGTTTACTTGCAATGTCTACTAAGTAGGAACGGTTGTAAACTATTCGACTCGCCATTCTATTTTACAGAAATTGCTGTTAGTTTCCTCAGGCGCCACAAAAGGAATAGGTCTGCTGGAGTGCATGCGTTCAAAAGTTCTCTTGTATAGAACGGACGCAGGTGAGGATGGGCTCAGGTAAACAAGTACCATGCCCGGCATGTCCTTTAATTTTCCCCTTCATAGCTCACCTTCAGAATTAATATGAAGCTTTTGAAAAGGGAAACGATGCACAAACTGTATAGCGCAGTAGTATTGCAATACTTGCGGGAGGCAATTTCTCCTTTCTGACCATTGATTCAACATTCATTGTACCCGACCGACCCAATAAGCCACAGCGCTATTTTCACCTTTGTTTACCCAGTTTGTACCGCTTGCATTTGCCATAATAATTCCTTCCATAGTTATAAAGCGAAAGCCTCTGTGTTCCATTGAAATTACTTGCTCGTTGGTCTTCTCACTTGATCACATGGTACTTAGTAAATAAAGGCGCTAAAATATTTGAACCTCAACTTCATCCTGGAGTTATATCATGAGTTGAGTTACGAAATCATAGTTGGTTAATTTCAGTGTAAAATATAGGAATAAAACTAGTATAGTTTGTACTATTTTCCTGCGATTTGTACATTATTGTAGATCTTGAATCTGAATTCTTGTTGCGTGAGTGATTAAGACTTGAAATATTAGTGAAGTACCTCTTGATCCCAAAATGCATTGTAGGATTTTTTCGTGGCTACGGAATTTGAGCATAAATAGTTGTTATTAAGTTGCGTGGTGCTAGTAGGTATTTTAATCAAATGCCAGTGTTGATGTAAGCTGGTGCAGTATTTTGAGCCATTGAATCGCTAAGGATGCACAGGGATAAGGTGTTGAAACTGTACAAAACAATCCTGCGATTGCACCGGGCGTTACCGAAGGAACTCAAGGAGCTCGGGGATCAGTATGTTAAGGATGAATTCAGACGTCATAAAGGGATCACACCGGAGCACGTTGCACCTTTCATGATGGAATGGTCGGTAAGTAATGGAAGCTTAGGAAACAATCATTGTAGAATACTTCAATTCACTCAAGTTTTTTAATACTTTGCAGCTCTCCCAGCGACTACCCTGGGATTTCAATAAATGTTGCGGGAAACTATAGTACATCATGGGTTTTACTCTACCCAAAGCCGTTCGGCTGCATGCCCTATGAGAGGCACAAAAAAAATTCAAAAAAATTTTTTTGAAATCCAAAATGGCCATTTTCTTATGGGATTTAACATTGGATTTTCAACTCACCCTTTGTTGTTTTTCATTTTCGAAGTCATGAAATAAGAAACTTGCAAAGGGTCCCTTTGGTAAGTTCAAAATCCCATGTTAGATCCCATAAGAAAATGGCAATTTTCGATTTCAAATTTTTTAATACTTTAAATTAGTCATGCAGCCGAATGGCTTTAACGACAATACACCTTAGGCACGTACTACACTTTCTCCCGACATTCATTGAAATCCCAGCGTAGCTGCATTGTCAGTCGGTTAATACTTCCAACAAGCTCGAACTAGCTTGTCCGTGATGCATTTTAAGAGATGATTTTGGTGCTGATACTATGTAATTTATTTTTTTTCACAGAACTATTGCGTAACGTTGGCAGATCAAGTTGGGTTACGTGGTCCGAAGACGTCTAAGAAACTTGGTTTGCAAATGGGGCTAGATGAACTGGAAAAATTTGAAATCCAGCAAATACACCAATTGTATGAGCTGAAACAAGTAATCGAGGGTGAACCGGATAAGTCGCAGAAATCGAATACTCCAAAAGAAGACACTTAACAAAGGCGCTAGTTTAGGCTTTAATATTTTCGCTTTGAGTGCGTACTGTGCACATGACATTGAAAATAGATAATTTAATAGTAAAGTGATTTCATTAGTAGCACCATATTATTGCGGAAACGAAGGAAAGAAAATCGTACAAGTTTTCCCCCTTTCTTCCTAGACATCTTCACTGACTGATGCTTATTTTGTTTTGTACGTCATTGTGATTCATGATCAACTTAAATCCTACAGCAAAATATATATGGGTGGGATACAGTGGGCACTCACATACGTGGCAATCATGATACATGCTTGATTATATTTGAAGAGGAAGAGGAACTACTGAAAAGCACAGTGAAGAGTTCCGCGTTAATACGCAACACTTTAGAGTCCTTCATGCCCCCGAGTGGATTTGCACATTTAGGCTGACTGACATTTATACACAAAAATATTACGGGCGTATGTCACTGTGTGAAGACAAATACAAATGTACTAAAATCCTTTTATCCAACCTCTTGCAAACTAGCCATATAGAGTACGTACTTTAAATTTGTAAGATGTTACTTTAGACTGACTTGCGTGCGAATGAATTGCAGCCTCATCACAGTTAGTGGTTCTCGTGGCATTTGATAAGTGCTGTACGTGTAGTATTGTGATGCTGTACATGCTACTACGCGAATGTTTGTATTCTACACCTTATTATAAAATCCCTATTGACTTGGAGCCTACTTCCATCCCTTTGTTTGTCTGTATTGCTGTTCGGTGTTATTCCTGGTTAAGTCGTTGAGCAAGAAATTCTGAAATACGGTTCTGGAGCTCAAAGTTTGGTGTGAGTGTCAAACTTCCAAGTTCCATATTCGTCAGAGGGCTTGTTGTTTTCCCCGTAAGGAACCATTCCGTGATGGCTGCTCTTTCGTACGTGTGTCCGTCTGTATGGTAGTAACCCATGATAATATTTCATTCTTAGTACCTAATTTGTGTATAGGATGACTCACCTCCCGTCGTCACGGGTTCTACCATGATATCGTGAGTTATAGGACAGAAATATTCAACTGGAGCAGCAATAGTTATAGAACGCGAGACACTTTTCTTCTTTCCACTGACCCCCAAAGTTTTCAGCCATTTTAGCTCCGTCAAGACTTGCTTCCTCACGTTTTCTTCTTCTGTTATGAAAGCATAAAAGGAAAACTTTGTAATTTCTATGGTCATCAGCGGGTACAAATCATCTCAGTTCATTATACCAACCTATATTCAATTGGCTGATGAGTTCAGCTTCATTCAGCTTTATTAACTTCTCCCCGACGATTTCTTTTGACTCGAACACATGGCCCAAATCACCCAGTCCGATCTCTGCCAGCCAATTAACAACATCCTCTGTTGTCCACTTTGATATCATGTTTTCAATAGCTAAATTTTCCACACCAGCTGCCTCACAAGCAACAGACTCATGGAGTTGCCAAACTCTAACTGAGTGGTCACTTGAGCCTTCGAAAAACAAATCCAACATGCTCAGATAAAGGATCAGGAGGAGACATCAGCATATAAGCATTTCCTCTATACGTCACTTACATGAGGCGAGAAGAGCACCGTTAGAGGCGAAAGCACACCCAGTGACATACCGATCATGACCCTCCATCACTTGAATACAAACCCCAGAGCTCTGCACAATCATTAAAAAGCCATCCATCAGAATCAGAGAAATGTTGAACTGGAAGGAATCTTAATTCCGCTGACACTGACGTACCACGTCCCACATGCGCACAGTCTTATCACCGGCTCCTGATGCTAACAATTTTCCCGATGGAGCGAAAACAACTGACATGACATTGTCAGTCCCATGATCTGTAAAAGTCTGCCAGAGAGAAAAGCTGGCTGATGCATCCTGATCGATAGTCACCTGCCAGATTTTAATGAGGGCATCGTTTCCCCCTGACGCAAGCAGGAGTCGATGCTGGCCACGAGTATGTCCCAAACCTGAGAATGTCGTTCAGTTCTAATGAATGCTGATGAATAATTTGTATTCAATGTGCCGCACCCAGTAAGAACTATACCTTTGGGAGAAAAGTCCAGTGATGTGACTCCAAGTTCATGAGCTTCTTGAGTGACCAACTCGGTGGACGGAGTGTCGTCTCTGCAGTCCCACAGCTTTAGGTTACCACTGAAGCATCCTGTGACTGCGAATTGCCCATCTGGAGAAAAGGCAGCCGCATAGATCGCGGCTTCGTGCCCTTCGAACTGCCTGAAATTAAAGTACAGTGATAAACTCATGAGCAAATGCAATACCAGAACGTATCGTATCTTTTTATCTTTACTCATCCCGTACTTTATGAGACTCTCAGATTTAACTTTCCACAGAGAGGCCTTTTCATCGTCACCTGCTGCAATCAGCAAGGTACCATCTGGAGAGAATCTGCAAACACGCAGAGCTCCACCACTGGGATGATAAACACCGCCGGTTCTTTCCAAGTTCTAAATTAACAAATAGCACCGTGTACAACATGATGACCTCAATACTGAAGACGGAGGAATTTTATCCTTACACTTATGTTGACGAAACTGACGGTACCATCAGAAGAGGCAGACGCTAGGATTTGCAGCTGAGGAGTATAGGCAACACTATTAACGGAATACTTGTGGGAACAGATTGATCCAATGTCCACCTCCTCCATCGTATCCAGATCCCAAGCGAAGACACATTTGGAACTGCTGTTGCATCGAAATCAATCACCAAAAACCCGATTCAAGCTCATGCCACAAGCAATACAAACAGATACCCTTCAGTAGAGTACAAACTTGCTTAAAATCCCCAGCATTCAATTTCACCCGAGCAAGATAGAAAGTCTCACGAGAAAGACATCCATCATGCAATTTTTATGAACAACGCTATTAAAAGCTAAAAGAAAATTAGTTTCGCCAAGCTTTAGAAAGAGGCGAAGAGCCCCATGCAAACTAAGCTGACCAGGAAAGTCCAGTCCCATCAGCCCCACATGCCATTTAAATATTAAATATCACGGCAACATGCTCAATACCACATACCGAAATCACGAAATCACTGTACCTTGCAGCAGCTACAACAATAGAACTGCCGATAATAAGGCATGAGTTGAAATCAACTTTTGGCACGTCGAATGAGGCTTTCAGAGAGACTCCCTCCTTTTCCTGAAGCATTCGGGATTTGCACATCTTTTCATATTGTGGCCACATTTCCTCCGTTGTTAGAGTGTATTCATTACTGGACCCCTTCAACTCTTCGGAGATATCTATCGTCCCACTCAAATTCCATATTATCACCTTTTTATCGTTTGACCCTGTACAAGATACACATGACATATTATTCCCATCCATTACTCACACTTTTCTATCCGCACCAACGATATTACCTGATGCGAGCAAGCGGCCATCGGACGAAAAAGCACAGGATGTGACGTACCTATCGTGTCCCTCCAGAACTTTTATGCATTTTCCACTTAGCTGCAATTAAGTAGCACCAAATGAGCTTAAATTTGCAAATAATTGTGACAAATAGCCCATTGATACGATGTTTAATGAATATTTTACTTACGTCCCACAACCGTACTGTTTTGTCACCCGATGCAGACGCTATGAGGCCTGCAGTTGTACTAATACGAACACACATAATCGAAGCGGAGTGACCTTCGAGGACCCGAAGTAGTTCGATGTCATAGTCTATTCCAAGAGTCACATTCCACAATTTAACAGAATGATCGTGACCACATGAAGCCATCAGACACAGTTTCCCAACCCCTCCATCACCTGCAAAGAGAATGCAACAATCTCAGTTTCGAACGCAATTCTGCTTTTGTGTCAACATCATAGCACAATCACTCATTTTTGTGCACAATTCGCAGAAATTAAAACGTAAAACTCCCACTTACTGCTCACAAGTGAAGGAGCAAATGAAATGCAGCAAATCCCCAGATCATGAGCATCATCAACCGTGGCTAAAGGTTTGTTGTGCGTAGCAGCTCCGTCCCAAAGATTCAGAAATCCTCTACTGCATCCGCTGACCAAATAACTCTCATCTGGAGCAAAGCATGCTGCATACACCGCCTCCTCATGGCCCACTAAAGTTCTGGAAAAAAAAGTCACGTTATTTTCATTATCACAAGGATCCACAAACAATTCACTCAGGCATCAAACTCTATAGATTTGTTACCGTTGTAAATTTTTGGTCGACACGTCCCATAAATTCACAGCTCCACAATCTCCTGCTGTCAGCAAAAGTGTTGATCTAGCCGAAAAGTTGCACACACGCACCGCCGAGTTTCCAGGTTGAACAAAACTTCCCAGCTTTTCCCCTGTCTGAATAGGGACATCAATAAATGTACACAGCTTACGTATCAAGCAAGCCCGATCGTATTGACAACCGTGATCACTTACTGTTACATCCCAAAGGATTGTTGTTCCATCAACGGAAGCAGTGGCCAGGATAGTTCCATAGGGAGAGAAGTCCACGCATGTCACACCGTACTTGTGATCTTTAAGAGGTGAAAATGATGTTTCCACGTAGCCATTGTCCTTTTCCCATTTATAAACCGCAGCTTTTTTGTCACTGTAAGAAAAAAAATGTATTAAATTTCCTTCTACACTGACAGTATAGTTTCCACTGACAGAGAGTTCCAACTACACAATCTACCTACCTCGACCCAGTTGCCAGAGTAAAGTTACGTCCAAATACGACGCTGTTGACATCGCTCCGATGGTTCGTCAATGTCTGCAACCTACTGACCGAACTTAGATCCCAACTCATCCCGGTCCGTCCAAGTTTGGCCAAAGCTTCCCAGTTGTCAACTTTAGGTTTTTTCTTACACCTGCAACTAATCCGTCGACCCATGCTTACTTTCCTTGTGAGCGGAATTTTGAAAGGATTTCAGGGAGAGTTTGTAAGGAAAATCAGCTGATAAGCACTAGCTCAGGTAGCATCCCTTCCCTGATCCAAATTTCAAACGCCCTTCTGTCCGGTCTAACTGACTTGCTAACAAACATTTAATGTCCGCTGATACAATCATGGGGTGCGAAACAACATTTGGACGAATGTACTTCAAGTCGCAATTATTCTCTTCTTCACTGTACACTCGTCATCTCCGCTGATGAGTCACATTTACCATCGCACATGTTAAGCCCTCACAGCGCAAACACACTAAAGCACTTTACGGCGGATAAACTATCACGTCCTTCCTGACACCTCTACCATGATAAGTGAAGGAATGTATTTAGTACTTCACTTGACTTTGCACTAGCCAGTTTTCCCCGCCATTGGTAAGGAGAACTTCATTTGCCGCAGTTTTTCTCACTTTTCTCCCTATATATTCCTGCACGGATGACGACGACGACTCGCTATTTTTTCCCTCTCCCGCAGCTCCTACCTATGAACCACCAACTACGCAAAACCGTAGCAATTTCCTACTGTAATTACCAATTATTCATGAAGACCAAGTGACATTCTTTACTAATCCTTGTCATTAAGTGGACCTTGGTTAAGGCAATGATGCACAAGCTATTTACTTGGGAAGCACACAAAGATACCAGCACCAGGTGAAAGCACATATACACACGTGTTATGTTCGGGCACTGTGTCCTTCTTCGTCTGAATTTCTCCTCCACTGTGAGACGATCCGAAGACTACCACAGCCTTATATCTCTCACCACCTCTGGCAGAACACATGCTCAGCGTCTTTTGGTCCATAAGTATCATGATGAGATAAGCATCGCACCGTTACAGGCTTCATGTTTCACGTTCTGAGTCTATACTTGCCAAGGTAGTGGTCCCATTATTTGACGTTACGTTTCTAATTAACATCTATAATACCCCTGTAGCCCAACTACATTGATTATACAACTGTAATAGATCACTCGCAGTCGCAGTCCATGATGGTTGAAATAAATTGACTTATAGTGCACGATGGATGTTGTGCAATAGGAATGTTATAGTGGCGTGCACTTAAAATACTAAGTTAATACTGTTTTCCTGACAGAGTTTTGAAGTCGAATAGGCAGTTTTCATGCGTGCAAAACTCTATTGTGCCAATATCCAGGCATGCAACTCCCAATGCCCCATCACTAGTCGTGGCTGCTACATATGTACTTACTTCGATCAGATTCGGAAGAAGCATTACATCACATCCAGTGTGGAGAGTTTCAGCCGGAACAGTAAAATGATATGATCAATACTGTCATATTCTGGGCAGCAAAGCATGGAAATGGCAAATTAACCACACGGAAACAGTATATTTTAGTGGGACAGTATGGGTGGATGTGTGATACTGCGCTGCATTTGATGGGACTATCGCTCATTTGGAAGGCTGCAGATAACATCAGCTATTGAAGAAGTTTCCTTCAATGAAACTGAAAGGGTGCGGAATGTATTTGGCACTGTTATTGACTTTAGCTATCCTTCAGAGGTAAGAACAAACAAGTAACGGATTGGAGGTAGCTAGCGAATGATAGTAGCACTGCGAGCGTTAGATTCTAGTAATGTGGCCAAAACTTTGGACATCGATCGCCTCAAAGGAGCCAGATATTGTCCTACAGTACAGAATGTGACTGTGTACGATCAAGCCTACCTATCTTACAAATGACTAGAGGTTAGAACAGCTTATTATGTACAAAGATTATTTCAACACGGACTCCACTCCCTCAGGGGTTTTCGCTTCGATGCTAGTTGTCGCGTGACATTTACGAGAGATAGAGCTAATACAAATTTACGCCCTCATAGTTCATTTGGATGAGGGGAATTGAAGCATGAAGTCGTGAGTTCTATTACGTTTTGAATTTGCTCAGTGTGTGTAGGGTAGACAACGATGATGAGCTTTCTTCATGTTTTCTCCAACATGGTTCGTCCTGAGGGTAGTATGCAGTAGGTGGGATGCAAATTGGATCTATTTTCCATTCAGTGCAGCCCTGTATCCTAATAATAGAACATGCATATAGAGCGCGAGTTTGCATAAGCTAATACACAAGAATTGTAGAGCCACTTGTGGGTTCATTAAGGAGGACAACTCTTTACGGATGGCAAGGTAGTTTCTACACCTTAATCCACTTCACTCCCCCTCGCTCATCGGTCCTGGCAGCCCTCCTCTCCATCAAATGTTTTTACATATAACGCTATGTTTGACGTCAGATGATGGCTTCACAAGTTTGTAAAAGTGTCTGGTATTCCAATGCCACAGTATATTGGTATTTCAACAGCCGACTTCATACACTGACGGCAGGAAAACCTTTATGTTCCCCTTTGAGGTTTCTTTGCTTGACAGTTGACGCAATGGAACGATGACGTAGAGTGATGCTACCTGTGCTTTCACTGCTTTATCTGTAGTCTCATAGTGTAGGCAGTAATATATGAAGAGTGACCTCATTCTCGAAGAACTGCAAGAGGTCAAAAAGTTTAGCCGGAAAAATTTGGAAATTTCAATCTGTGTACCCACAGAGATTTGTCGCAATGTTCTGGCATGTGGATGTGTTCAACTGCAAGAAGACATTTCCGCGTGTACATGCTGAAGAATATTGATTTGTAAAACTTTTTTCGTCGTTGACGTGGCTGTTTTTCGGTGGCAAACATAGCAAGGCATGTGTCTAAATATTTGCTACCCACGGCTCAAATTTTGTTAGTGGGCACCGGAGGGCTGTTTTTTCATATATTTAGGCTCCTGTTATTATCTCAGTCTTAATTTATGTCAAGGCTTTCGCCGCTCCGCTCCACTCAGCGGAAAGCCTGATCGAGTTCACGCAGTTTTCCCATAAACAGATTTCCACTTTACTTCGCCGTCTTACTCCTCTACTCATACAGACCTTTTTTTAACTTTAATAATGCAATCAAGCACACATTTTCTCTTCGTAATTGCGAAAGCCTGCATGGGTATGTGAATTTCGGAAACTTGTAAATAACCTCGCAAGCAAGCACTATTCGTTTGTTATTTACAGCATGCATACTTGATGCTTTAACGAACACTTGCTCACTTGTACTAATCCATCCACTTATTTACTACAATGCAAACTGGCCCTAATTACCTCACCTCAACATTCCAATACCCGCTCAATTGCACCTCAAACGTAAAAAGTCGACTGAGCTTGCAGTGGGCAAAACTTTTACACTTGAGCTTTGATGTAGAAAAATAATCAGAGCGGCTTCTCATTACTAATTTTCTTGGCTACACAGCTAGTTATCGGGTGACAAAGGATGCGAGTGACAAAAGAAAATTCATGGCTGTTTTCCTGAATTTCTAGCTACTGATTGCCTAGTCAGGCGAGATTCTAGCACCAACAACAAAAGATGTGGAGAACAAAACCTTTTAGCTCCGGGTGCTCAAAAGAAAGGAGAAGCTTGTGCTTCCGAATGATTCACTGTGTCAGTCAGCTCTTAACAAAGTCCTAGCTATGAACCTCCTTGTGAGTACTGAACTTCAATCTAGTCCTGTGGGATTTCAGTATCTAGGAAGACAGTGGGTATGGTGATACTAGCAGTAGATACGTAACTTCTCCACATGCATCACCTGTGCAGTAGCGAAGTTGAGCCCATGCGATGCTACCGAAACACATGCATACAGACAGCAACAATAACACGTTATAAGGAACAAAAGTAACTGAATTAGGTGTCTTTTTTCGGCCCCGCTGTACGAGAAAAAATATACTGTGAGTACACCTTGACGGGTATTGTGACGCTGGGTGGAAGGAGAATTTTTCTCTGCTATCACAAATTCCCTGTATCTTTCCATGTCCCCGCACGCGACCTTTGAATTACCTATGGAGCTCCATGCTGTAAAAGTTCCTCATCATCATCATCATCATAGTGAATTCTCCAAGACTAGGGAGCACGTGCTTGCGAGAGAATATTTGGGAAGAGAAAGCAAGTGAGAAAGTCAGAGAGGCAAGGGTGGTCCTTCCACAAAGAGAGAGAGAGAGAGAGAGAGAGAGAGAGAGAGGCTACAAAGAGCAGGAGAAAATCATGTCGACAGAAACGGGGGCATGAGGGAGCAATGATGAGCGTCATCGATGACGTCATTAGAGCTTTTTCGCACACTTTCTCTGCAGCATATTGTTCCTGTTTTAGAATCGATGCGCTGCAAGGATGAACTCACGAGTCTATAAATGGAACGGGAAAACGTAATATGGGAGAATCACTTGAGTAACCTATATCTTTGGCACTCACTCTCTATTATTCCCTTCCTCAGTTTTGCAAGGCCCTCCATTTCCCGTAAAGGTCGAAAAGTGAGACATTTATTGCGACTCAGCAGCAACTGGCTGCGTTGATCCATCAGTTTCAACTTTGTTTCATCTTTATCAGAATGTAGACAGGACTCATTCCTCGTCCCACTGAAAAGACTTAACGGCAGAATGGAAAGCGTGAGTGGTTTTCTTCGCTAAATAGTCATGTGAGATTCCTACGTTCAACCTCGTCACGTGATGTACTCTGCCCTGCTGGTATTTTCGACCGCAATAGACAACTGCATGCTGACAGTAGGGCTGAGTGAAAGCAGAGCACATGAGGGAAAGATTCATGTGAGCATAAAAAATTCGTGAGATCATAAATTGATTGATGGAAAAGGATGTGCCACATCCTGTTAGATGATTGCTTCCTTTTCCTTCTACGTCATGTTCTCTTCCCTTATCATCATCGTAGAACTGCTGATTTTCCTCCGAATTAAATTCCTAGAAATCCAATCTCCGCCTGGACAACCAACTTGATACAAACGCCTGATAGAAAAACCCACTATAGAAACTGCGCTGGAAATCTTGTGAATTTTTGCATAATAAAGGATAGTTTAGGGAAGCAATAAAAACGTCATGAATGAGGGTTACATGTGTTTTTATGCTCAAGCCATTGGGATGGCTGTAGGTCTGTTGTGCCGAGCTTGGCAGGACCGTTGAGTTATATGCCACTGAAGGCTATTGTGTTCTCATGAGACCCTCGTACTTTGCATCTTATCTCTTTTCACGGACAAATTACTAAGGGCGTCGTTATTATCCCCCTCAAACATTATTCAACATGTTAATTCCCTGTTGTGATACCCATTATTTAAGTCCCAATAGAACTATCAAACACTTATTAATTGCTACAAGACACCCTATAATTCGCCTGATAAATTAAAACATGCGGTAGAGAAGACCAGGACACTGCATAATTAAACATGTCAATTTTTTTTCAAAAATTGCCGATTTTTCGGTTAATAATAGACAAACTTTTAGCTTAGCTTGTGTTCTAGCCTTTTTGAACTTTCATCTGTAGCAAGCTCTTATTTAATTACTCTACGCGTATTTACTACGTCACCCTTCTTCTTGTACATATAGCACAGCCACGACCATTTCTAGTCACCCCAAGCCACTTGACACGATTTTAGTTTTTCATTCTACCTGACGACGGTGCATTTCTTACTCGTATCAATAATAATTGCTCCGTGGGTAGACACTACTACGGCGAGGCTTCCATAACTGACTAACAACTAAGCAGCAATCGGTGGAAAGTTTACGATATCGCAAGCCTGGAAATCTACCTTTACTGGAATTATCAAACTGCAGCAATGATCGATTTTCCCAATTCCCAATAATGTTCTCCGGAAGAGGCATACATTGCCTGCTCAGGTCAACTATGGAAACCACAGTATTTGATCGATTTCAATTTGACGACGATAGAATCTCCTACATGAGTCAGTAACGTGAATTTGCCAGTTGACTACGACGTGAATAACAGGCCATTCGCCAGGCCAATACTTCAATGTCAATATGCATTGACTAGATTCTTTCAGGTCATGTTTCCACAACGATTTAAACGACTTCGTATGATTCTTTTAGGATTGGGAATATAGTAAACGAAGGAAATAATCAGTAGCGAAAGTCATCATCAGTACCCCTCATGACCAATAGTAGGTATTCATTTTTGATTCTCACGAGCCACAATGAGAATCGAAGTATAAAAAAAAACGGGAGCCATTACCAACTCATGACCCTTAATTGAACGTTCACATGGAAAAATCAGACCCTCCTTGTGAGCCTCTTAGGCACGCAAGCAAAACAAAAATGTGCTTATAACATATATGAAACCCTCATTAACTTATTGATAAATCCCAGTAAAAAAGGGAACATGGCATGAGCTTGGAAAGTAAACACTAACATGACCAGGAAATGACTGTCACTCATTTTTGATAGTATGGCAAATACGGCAATTACAAATATACAGAAAATGAGCATGTGTCTCTCGTTCACATGATTTGATATGATAGTAAGCTGAGAGTTAGACAACGGGCTTCCCTGAGCTGTTCGATACTGTTTGAACATCCTCGCAACTAGTGATTTCTCTAAGCTAAGAAACTTTATAGTATGCAAATGATATGTAGGAAGGGAAAGTGCAGGAACATTGAGTGCTCAACTCAACCCTGTGACAAGGACAGTGGTGACAGAGTGGAGAGATATGGCACTTACTTTCTCTTAGGAGACTGAAAAGTTGGTCTGGCTGAAGTAGGAGTACGTAGATCCTTGGCAAGTTTATGAAACTTGACAGAGGAGGCCTTTGAGAATTTGACAGGGAAGCGTTTGAGTAGCTTCATGCGCTCCCGTATACCAGAATTGTAACACTAAGCAGAATCTCATCTAAGCAACCACACGCGGCAGCGACCGAGAAAACAGAATTGTAGCAAGCCAGAAGGCTGCTAATGAAAGAATGTGAATTATCTGGCAGCAGTACTTCAACTTGAGTCCAAATGTATTGAGCCGCAGCGTATTGTATTGTACATAAGCTATCCGGATCACGACACACACATGGCTATGCGAGAATGCCCCCGAGTATGGTCGGCGGTGTTGCTCCTCTGGACATATACATGTCCGGTTTGCCAAGCAGTTTTGGATTTAATAGGACGGTTAAGTAAAGCCAGAGGAGATCGATAAATGGGCGATTACACAGGGGAACAATATAGCCTGAGTACTCTTCCTCTGCTTCCACACCGACAGTTTCTCTCACTTGAATTGTTTCGCTACAAAATTATCAGCATAGCACAACAATCTCCAATTCCCGGTTCTATAATTATGTTGCAACAACACATGTCCAGCGTGACAGTCGGATTATTATTGCCTTTCCTTTCTCGAGTCAATCTTGGCCTTTGTGCTACGTGACAAGTACGTGCGTTGGCAACAAAACGTAGCTAAATTCATCTTCACTATGCCTATTCATACGTTGGGACAGTGAATCAATTATTTACTGTCCATGGCAAATGGAGTTCGCAAGTAGTTACAAAGGCGGAAAAGCCGACGAATACTGTCCATTAAGAAACATGTTATCATAACGCTAACTCTAACAGGGTTCCTTACTTTTAGAGCGTGAACCAAGACGAGGCCCAACACCTGTCGCACATGCACGACAAAATTTCTCGGCATGGAAAATAACCTTGCGGTAGCTAGTTTTAGAAATACTTCAGCACATCTAACTACAAGAATTCTATCGGAAACTTTCATCAGGGTGTTCCCATTAAATTAAATATGAATGCCACTATGAAGTGGAAAAATTCCTCCACGGATTTCCCTCTCCCGATATAATGACCGTATTACTTATCACCAACTATAACCTTCAAGCGTCTATCTCATGAGCTCCTACCATGCCTCCACTCAGCTCATCCACATGTGAGAGAAACTCCAGCTGTTGACCACCCTTTGTAAGAAAACTGGCATGTACTATTGATTGCAATGCTTCGCTCTCCATTGCAAAGGTGTTGTACAATACGCACACTACAATAAATCCTGAATTATTTACATTCATTGACTAATGATTTCCCTTGCTGACACTCGTACTCGCAATCACCCCTTGAATTCATGGCCAGCCATAGGCTTGACTTCTAAACTTGTCTTAGCCTTCACTTTAGAACCTTTTAGTTTACGACGTTCCACCTTCAAGAATCCATGTACACTCGTGCTATTTCTTTCTCCCGAATCTCGAGGTTTTCATCACTAAATGTTCCCTAGAAAAAACCATCGATGACGAGAATGTCACAAGTTTACGTACTGATGCCTCAAATATCTTGACCTATCAATTCTTGATGTTAATTACAGCTTAACAAAGATGCTGATTACAGGCAATAGAGTGAAAAGGGGTTAAGATGACATTTCCGATTGGACCATGTACATAAGGAAATTAACTTAAGCTAAATACCAGATGAAGTACTTGCAGAAATGGACGATTATTGCGGCACTTGGGATATAATACTCATTACAATATAAAGTAATATTTTGGAAACAAAATTTTCGCCTTTTGCGTGCAATGTGATGAAATAAGTTACACTGCATACAAAATCAACTGCTTCCAGCTACGCCACATGCAGATGAGCCAGCATTAGCACTGCCCACAATTAAACTTTACGATTGTGAACATCCGTAAGTTACAGTTGTAAACTTAGCTTTCAAAACTTTAACAGATATTTCTGTAACGACTGTGGAGGCCTGACTTCATCTGAGTACATGTGCTACAATTGTAAACAGGCACACAGTGTTTACATATGTAACAACCTTGCGTCATTATGTTATACTTGTCGACAATGTTACATTTGTAAACAGTACAGTAGTAAACACTCAACGGGTATCTCGTGACGACGAAGTTGAAGTAATGATAATGATATACTCTCATCCGCCTTCAGGCCAAGCATGTTATACAACTATGTTTTACATGATACAAAATATTTACAGCATTTCACATGAATAATTTAATACAAGAACGCTGCATAATTTTTCACCATTGTGACTACCCAATCCTTAAAGGAAATTGTATATTTCTTTACTACCTTTTAAATGCGCAGGATATAATAAAGATAGTAGCAATCACGTAGACATACTACATGAGTGATAGTAGAAAAATTTGGTTACAACGATAGAATTTGCGTGCATTCAAATGGAAGTAGAAGCCCCACAGGAACTTATATCATGATGAATGTAATTATTACTACAAACAAGTGTTCATGTACACAAAGCTGTTTTCACCAGGGTGCAAACTGGTTAATTTCACGAGTATAAAATACTGCCACCAATATTGAACAATAATATATAAAGCTACACAATATGAATTAGAGAAAAACATTCTCTGAGATCCACGTCCTTTGCAGCGGTTTCCTTCTTGTTAGCCTTCTCAGAGTTGACAACAAATAGCTGAGGTAACTGCGACAACCATTGTTTTGTTGGTCCTTTTAGTTTAGCGATTTCTGGATGCTCCCGCAGTATGGCTTTGAATACTTCTTTCCGCTTCTTCATATTAGCAGTCGAATTGGTTTGTATCAGGTTGATAATCTTCATCACGTCTTTCTCCGGCGCTCCCCACTGTTGCAATAGCTACAAAACAAGATCACCGCTACATTTATCACGACAGCTCAAAGTTTAACGATCAGGGCATACGACTGCACTTTCGGCATACCTGTAACACATGAGGATCCAAAACACAGAACTCCACCAGAATAGCATCAACCACTCGGTACAAGGAGTCGAAGTTGGCTTCGTACGTCCAAAACATAACCATAGATCGAAGTGACATTTCTAAGATCCCATGCACGATCTCAGGACAGTGCCAAACGCTCTTGATGGTTAGTAATAAAGCTCGAGCAGCTTTCAAGCTTGCCTGGCTAAATTTCCAGCAAAGTGCTCTGTACAAAAGAAATGAGGAAGCAGGTGCATTACTTGTTTGCATTACTCAACGCAGTTACATTATTATGCAACGCTTAAAATATCCTTACTGTGCACTCAGATGGATAACACACTGCTGACAAATAGGATCATCCATTAATAACTTGCCGATCTCACCAAGCTCATTCGAGTTCGGACAGTGGCTTCCTTTTGAATGACCGTTTGGTATTCCGTCCTCATCCATCTCCATCCCTCCGCCTTCATAAATAGTTTTATTTAGATCCTCTTTCGTGTTATTTGAAAGTTCCAGCAACCGCACGACCAGGTCAAAATAGTCTTTGGTGAGCAATTGTAAGCAAGCGTTATTAATAATTTCAGCCTCTTCACTGGGAGCATTCTCATCGTCTAGAGTTTCAAAATTCACAAGGGCCCACTGGTTGGCAAGACGATTCACCACTGCTCAAAAAAATACGAAGCATTATGTAAATGTATACCTAAACCTGATGATGAAACAAGTGAGTGTCACTCACTGAAAGTACCAAATTGCTGAACAAATGGAATAATAATCTCCTTCCCATACTCATACGGACATGAAATCAGGAAGGGTTTGAATACTGCTTTCAGTAACCGGCGAATTTGAAAGTTATTCATTTGAGCACACGTAGATCCAGCGTAGGATAAAAAGGCATCAACGATATTTGGTATAGAATACAGCTTAGCACCGAACTTTGGACCACAGTTTCCCAGCACGCAATACGCACAATCTTCCATTGACCGGACGAACACCTGAAAATTGAGATAAAGCTTGAATTAAGTTTCATACTGCAATAAAGGACTGTAAGGTTATTACTGTTACCTGAAGCTTGTCCTTCAGAGATTTTTCTGCCCGGGAACTTTCGTCATTGGAATGAGAGTGGTCTACGTAACCTAAAAGAAGATTTCTCTCTGACGCGTTCATGTCCTCCAAGACAGCCAGATTTGGGTCAAGAACAAGACTATGCAGAGTCTTGACGAGTTCAAGTGTAACTGGGAAAGTTGGTCGGATAAAGTTGAAAAAGTCCTCTGCAAAACTTGTTGCGCCGAATGTACTTTCAGCTGGAAATTGAACTCTGTTGAAAATGGCAACCAGTAAATGTAGATTTCGTTGCAGTAAAGATTTCTTTTGATAAAAAGTTTGCTCGTTGAATAGCGTTGCAAATTCTGTAGGTGTCCTACAAATATTTGCAATTTCCTGCCACTCGTTCGGAATGATAAGAGATGAAATGAAGTTTAACTGTTGCGATTTCTCTTCCCTGTAAATTACAAAAACAGACAGACTTAGTAGAATGATACAGAACAGGTTAATACGACTTATTCATTACCAACGGTTTGATGTAATGAGGAGGGCTTCAACGAGGCTAACATACTCCATGGACGTCAGCTTGTGCTTGATATGCTCAGTCTCTTGATGTATTGAGCTGAACATTTCCAGGAAGAGTTCAGCATTGTCCCGAGAAAGCTGCCGTGGTAACATAAATGAAGACGTATAATGAGACAGAGACAACGACAGACCACCATTAAAGAGAAACACCCACCTTTATGAACAAAGCGGCAACGTGTCGCCGTATGTTCACCTCAGACTCCGGATAGGTGAAGCATTGGAACATGGACTTAATTATTGAACACATCAGATTCGTCACTTCGGTAGAGAACTCTCGTTTTCTTCGCATTAATGTGAGGAAGACAAACAATCCAGAGACATTGGATAACATTGCCGATTTCCGCTCCAGATTTTCCTCCGTACTGTACGTCATGAATACTTGTTGCAGATGCTGAAGTCCTAAATTAACGGTATCCTCATCCTCCTACAACAACAACAAGTTTATGTAGCTGTTGGTTCTCAAAAATCATCCGAAATATATAAACACTTACATAAGAAACTGTTGAGCTAACAGTGTCCAGCACAGACCCAAGAGCTTCCCACTGAGCAACTTCCATCCTATTGGCATTGCTTACTGCGTGAACTATCCAAGGACTAATCATGACGTACATTTTTTTCCACACTTGATTTGTGCTTCGAAGCATGGTGCAGAATTCGCATTTCAGTCTGACGATTTCGTCTTTTTCTTCCGGTACAGGAGGGCTAACCAACTTCTTTACAATCAAATTTATGATGCTAGAAAATACCGAGGAGTTTAGAAAATTCACCAATGGTCAAAAACTTGGCTGGTATAATCCCTGATGATGTGTTTACCTTACCTATTCAATACGACGGAATACTGAGGTTCCAGCAAACAATTCTTCTGTTCTCCATCAGCAATGCCTCTCAAAAAATTATTAAATGCCGTTAAAGCACCTAGAACGGCGGTAGCCTCAGATTTCGTAGCCATGCAGTCAACAGCTGAGAAAAATTTCGTAAGTGATACGTGGTCCTTTTCACAGAAATTTCCCACGAAGGCGAGTATATCACAAAGTTGTCTAATAAGATGAGTGTCATTCTTCTCTGCTTCTCTAATAGCTTCCACGTAATTTGCAAAATGCAGGTCAGTCAAAATTTCGGCGCATATCCTTGCCTTCTCTTTCTTGTCCGATGTCTTTCTTTGAAAAAACTACGAGGGGTGAAATTACATTTTCTGTAGGCATATACTCCACAATGTATCAATGATTCTCTACAATTTAAACTGGGATCATACCTGCAAGATGCATTCGGCAGCGTCTGCCTTGAACACAGGATGACGAAGGAGTTGAAAGAAAATAACTATTCGACTTTCGTCCATAAAAAGGTTTAAACTAGCTAATTCGATGAAGGGAAGCAACGCCCCGAGAAACAACTTGCATTTTCCCATATCCACAGCAGATTGACTTGTGGAATAACTTTCCAAGGACTCGCACAGTAATTTCAACAGAGATGGAACAACATCTTTGGCTGTAGCGACTAAACTCTGTAGAAGCTCCCGCTTTCGAGGAACGTTGTCTTCTCCCTGAACACAGATCATTAAAGGCAAAAGGCAAGCTTGAGTGAATGATTCAAACAGCGTCAACGGTGATCAAAATGAATTACCTGCGACAGCGAAATATCCTCAAACAACCTTCTCAGTACTACATACGGCAAATTATTACGACGCCCAAGTTCAAAAAGGACGGGAATGAGATCACTCCAAAGTTGAGGCCATTCACGCTTCGCAATTTCTACAATAGTTCTGAAATGAATTCAGCAGTTTTAGAAAGTTTTCTATCATAAAATACAATATCGATACGGCACGAACTGACAGAGTTGATCTAAATTCATACCTGGCTAAGGCTTCTTTTAAAAAACTTGGCTGGTTGGGAGTATTTGAAAATCCAGTTTCTAGTATAGCCATCAATTGTCGCTGAAAGAATATTATTTTATACATCATGCATTGAACTGCCGAATTCTCCACGAACATACTGCAACTTTTATAAATTATGACTACCTTTATGACATCCCTACAGTCTAATGAGGCCCAATGGTACTTGACCAAATCCTCAAGAATACGAAGTCCAGAGAATTTAATCTCAACTTCAGTTTTCAACGTCAATAGAACACCAACTGCAGCTACCTTGGAAGGTGGTTCTGCCGATCTAAATGACTCGCAAAACATACGAGCATCATGACGCTGAGACTGGGAGGATGAAGGATTCAATTCCGCCTGTCACAGAGACAAAATACAAGACAAATTTTATTATTATTAATTTCACCGGTGGTAATCACCTATCACAATCGGTTCATCGCCTCTATACAACTGGAATCAAATTTTTATAAAACTGCATGAAAATCTGCAAAATTCAAGCTATTCATATTCCCAAAAACATACTATATTTTCAGAGACAACATTATATATATACATATAATAATAATAATATATTACCCGAATGCAGGCAACGAATTCTTCCACTGCCAATTGAGTTGCTGGATCTTGCAATAGCAAGTCCATAATTTCATAATAATAATAATGCGGAGTGAACAGTTTTCTTTAACTTTTGGAATTTCTAGTTAGTATATATGATCACTAAAAAATCATCAACTTCAACTGAAAAGCTGGAATGAATTTACTTATTTGTCACGCCGCATAATGTTGAGAGAGAGGGACTTCGAAGCACAATGTTCATTCATAGCTCGTACCGGCGCCGAGCGAAGTGCATGGTTGACATGTATTCCAATGCAAGAGCAACTGCACCGCGGAGCCCCTATGCTTTTGTATGGAGACGTTTGTTATGCATGGGCTGTACATGTTTACACGCTGCAAGTGGCAGTTTACTGCACGTCTTGTATAGAATAATAATAGTGGAGAAAAAGATGGAATGCAAGAGTAAATGATCGCCACTGCGTACAACAGAAGATGATGACATGGCCTCAAGGGCGAAATAAAATGAGGATCATGATTTGATGAAAACATGAAAAATAATTGAATCATCTCGTTCTAGAGTAGGCTGAGGCAGACGTTAGTGTGGGTCTAATTCATCTAAAATTAATAACATCACCAACCAGTGTTTACCATCGTCACTGCCATGACTTTGAAAGGTACTGGGATGTCGTCATGGCATAACTTTTTATTTCAACGAGGACAGCATGCGATATTCCTGCAATACTATTATTGCAAGTTTGAAAACAATGGATGAGCTATTGAACAGCGTTAATTCAGTAGGGTAGGATGAGTAGCTGTAGTGTAATGTAATAGCAAAATGGTATGACGACTGACAGAGAGAGAATGTTGATTCTCAATGGGAGTTAGTGTAGATGGCACACGCAAACAAAAGTTATGAGGACTATGAGGCCGTAATAATTTCTTGGTTCCAAAGAAGTCATAATTAGTTTCCAAAGAAATCACGGCGTGTGCTACATGATAGTATCTACACGAGGATTCGAGCTGGATGAAATTTCAGTAGGTCGCATTTGTTAGCTAGGATTTGATTAAAGTAGGAGCAGTAATTTGTATTTGTTTGTTTATTTATGTGAGACAAGACCGCAACGCACAGTTTTGCCATTAGGTAACGAATTACTAAACATTTGAAGCTACAAGCGTTTAAAAGTCATTTCGATGTCATCACAAATCATGGTCTACAAACCTTAAGATGGCCGATCATAAAAACAATTTTCCTAGAGTAAAAGTGCTTGATCCCGACTAAAATTATCTCAGTTGTTGTGATCACATGGTTTAGTAACGCAGTCGGAATAACCTTGCGTCATCTCAGATTCTTACCTTTGTACCATTTAACGCACAACGGCAACCGAACAAGGCCGAATGTACAGTATCGTTTAATTATGGAAGACAACATAGACCCACCTAAATTGTGTAGGGACAACGTCAACGTCATTACTTAAAATAGAAACCTAATCTCGAAGTTTGGGTTTGTAATTGAATGAGAAGTAGTTTTGGAATGAGGTTCATCACAAGATAAAGATGCTCTGTCATTAGTTATTCTCTGGTTCAGCGACAACACTACTGCAGCTACTGTCAGATCCCTAGAAACACAGAGGAAAAGCTTTCAGTAACTAGCCCATTATTTCATTGCCTCTGCGATTTCAGTTGTTACAGTGTACTTACGTATGGCGTTCTTTCTCCGTACTTGGACCAGAAGGTAACCGTGCATTGAGTTCGGTGACCTGTTCTCTGGTCAAACATGCTGCATGAATCGAATGGAGGGCAGTAAAGATGAAGGCTAACCGCAGGTTCAACGTGACTAGGATTTTCTACCCGGTGGAGTCCCAACGAGTCTGAAATGAATGAAGTCAAAAATAGATAAGTCTGTTTGTAATTAATACTTCATTATGGCATGATCTACATAAAGTTGTGCCTCTACTCACCATTAATGTAACAAACTTCATTTGTATTGAGCCTCGTTCGAGAGAGTTCATGTAGATTGTTGGCGCCATCTGAGCATTCGTCCTCCTTGCCCTTTGGCCAGTCAAATCTAACCTCACTAAGTGCTCCACTGAGAATCTTCATGAAGCAGTGGGCATCTGCGTGATCATGAACTGCTGACCCATGACCCTCCCCCCAGCAGAGTATCATCAAGTTGAACTTTCCATTCCCAGCGTCCACCAAGTTCCTGGTGTATCTGTATAAGAGTAAATGATATCATGCGAAATGTCGTAATGAATTGAAAACTACTAAACGGAGTATGTCAATGTATGACTGTTGTGCGTTGCCTTTTCCGCTCATAGTACCAAACTTTTGCAACTCAACCTTTGAATAAGTCAAGCCGTTTTCTTCTGATTCTACGTGGCAAGTCCTGCCCAGTGTATACGTCTTATTAATCATCATGCAGTCGCTAATTTGAAGTCTCATGAAAATAACATTCAAATCCGCACTCAGATCCTAATGTAATTTTACCTAACAACAAAGCTGCTTCCGGAGTTTTTCGACAGAGATGAATACTTATCTTTGAAAATACATTTTGATAGCATAATTTTTTTAAATGCATAGTAATGCACTACACCCTCATTTCATGTAATAACACGGAAATCGTCCTTCCACAATGTATTCACTGTACTATGGTTTGGGTTGTGATGATACAAGCTCCATGGTTACAAAGTCCCATTCATTTTCCTGTCATTAATGTACTATATCGATCGTAAATGTAACACAAAATACTAAATCTCATGATGTTCCTAACAGAAGAGATAGCATGCTGCTTTCTGCAGTTTCCTTTATTCTCGAATTTTTTGCTGTTGTATAGTTATCTCCCTAGGCTTGAGGGAATTGCTATTTTGGTCGCAATTGGCAAGGTCAAAGGATCTTTTGTTGAAGCAGTACATAGTCTAATACATGGAGCAGGAAAGCACAGAAAGAAATGGCTACACACGCATTGTACACACCAAGCCCGAGTGAAAGCATTCGCATGCCAAGTTAAGCATTTTCAAGACAAAGTCATTGAGCTTCCAGCCAGTCACTCCTTGAGCAATATGAGAAATGAAGTTCACTAATTACAAATTCGCGTGCTCAAGAATTGCATTCAGGTGCCTAAACATTTTACGGAAAAGGGATCTTTGAACTCTGAGTAATTTTTGGATACAGGTGAATGACAAATAGCACAACATGAATGTACGGCAATTCTACGTGAGCAAATTGAGTGTGGTCGCTGAAGGGCAACGAACCAAACTTACCTGTATTGATCGAATTTGGCGTACTTTCTCCAATCTGCAGGCCGGCTTTTGTATGCCTCCATAATGTACTGAATATAATCCACATTCACATGGTCACTTTCAAATGCCTCGTAAAGTAATGAGATCAGTTCTTCTAAGGACTCCACAGCAGGGTACTTACTGCTACAACTGTCCTTCGGGCTCATGTTGCCACTATGGACTATAGTCTTAATGACGGGTGTAATGACAAGGAAGAGATATTTACACGTCAGTGTGATTCAGCACGGGTGTTTTTCTGCACTGACACATTCAGTATGTCACCTTATTTCGTAGACGAAAAATTGAGAAAAATTTCCTTCACTTGCGCAGTTAAGTACCTTTCACTAAAATATGTTTTATGATTATGGGCTATACAGGTAGGCGTATCCCAAGGGAAGTTTATTTAAGGCACGTTTGTGAACAAAGCTTTGAGAAGGGTCCAGAGGAATTCTAAAGACAACAGGTCTCCACAACGTCTCACAGTAAACAGTGGTTCCCTTCGCACCACGTCTGGCATCTATATATGGGGTGACCAGGAGCAGCTTCAATATTTTGGCCAACGAGCTCAATCCAAAGCCCTGTTGCGTATGGGGGAACGATAAACATCTTAATCAACTATGTAGTTACCTACTTGTACTCACTCAACATATCGTAAACTGCTTTCAACTGGACTAAAAGCTTAATTTTTATTGACGGCTGTCACTCAAATTCATATAAGACGCAGTGAATCTTGTACACTATACAAGCTGTAAAATATGAATCAATGGTGGTAATGTGTACGAAAACACATGTAAACATTCTAGACAACGAAAGCTGAACTCGGTGTGCGTTCACTCCTCATGGATACTCAGTGAATGTGTTTAATTAAATCGTGAAGGAAATACAACATCAGAATTGTACATTATTTTAATGAGCTTGGACGAGTTTTTTTTCTTGAGATCAGAGGCATAACACGTAAAAATTACGCACTTTTAATGCGTTAGATTGCATAGAACTTATGATGCAAGCTACCGACAACATTAAATGTTTTGAAGTAAAACACACAACGCAAATGAGTACACTACAGTCAAACAATTGCGAAGTTGACTGACAGATGTTTTCTTTGCTGAGACCACAACACGTCAGTGGCTGAGAGCCAATGAGAATGTAAGATTTCTTGGTGACTTGGATGCGAGATTATTCCTATAATCTAGAAGACCCTTCAGTCATTATTGTCGATGAAAATACGTCACTGGAGATGTCTAACCTCTCAGGTGATTCGCTCAAGCAACTTAATAAGTTTTCCAATTCGTTGTTATTGAAGGCGTGAACTTGCTGAGGATCTTTTACATCTGGGAATGCATAAACAGACTTTGATCGAACAAAGCAACAATGGCTGCGCAGCGCATTGATTAGAATGATTGCGTAAAAAAGGAGCTGAGTTATGGATTAATAAGGTTTTCTGAAGAGGTTTACATGCGCTCGCGCTCAGCATGATGCTAGTGATGTAGCAACAGCGACCCGGACTGCAACGCAGATGTCATGGGAGGTGTCCAAACAAGTTTTCCGGCAATATCCATATGATCGATCATCAATCATGTTGATGGCGAATAACAGCACATTGAGATGGAGAGGCCGTCCTTGTGTACGTCCATTCCTATTGTTGTTTGTTTTTGCCTGTGTGAAATGCGACATATGCAGTGCTCTCGAAGGTGTTTACTATTTCCGCTGCCAAATTCACATATTCAGTCTTATCAATATCACACAGGTTTATAATAGCAACTACATCTGACAGACTGTGCGAAAATGTAACGAGCATGATACTTACGCTTTACAAGATACTGACAAATAAAGTAAGATGCTTGCGAATTATTGTAAGTAGGAAAACTACCAGAATATTCAGGCATCTGCTAAGTTCTTTCGCCATCGGGATGAATATGATGAAATCTCTTGCTTGTCAATGGTGTCACCATGTTATCTCACATTGATAGGGATAGCGAGCCTGCGTTCTCTTTACGAAGAAAGCAAAGACCTACATACGGTATCTATAGAGTTAGTACCCGTAAGAAAGCTTTGGATTCAGTTGCCACTCATTCTTGCCTGGTACTTGCAGTTCAAGCACCTCATATTTAAGTTTAACTGTCGGTTCTGCACAAGTTGAAAACCTCTGCAACCGGCAATATTATGCACTTTAATCTGAACAGGGAAATCAGTTAAGTCATAAGTGTTGTGGCAGCGGAGATAAAGGTATAAATCAAATGTTTTTACGAGGTTATCCACACTCAGTCCACGCGTTTCTGGTTTGCTCAAGTAAAAATTAAGTTATGATCGAAAGCTATCATGATAAATCACAAGTAACAAGCCATTAATTTAGAGAGCTTGACAAGATTATAATATGAATTCTGTCATGGTTGCAATGTCAGCGAATCGGCGGTAACATTAACTTTGGTCAATGTCAACCGATTCTGTGGTGTCTTCTGACGATAGTAACTCACAATCCAGAAAGCTAGTACAGTTAAATGATTATCTGAGTTGCTTGGAGCAACCAGAATAACTGAACTTGAACCATCTCATGATCTCATGACGCAGAGTCGAGCTGCGTATACCTGGGAAGGTAATACATGGTAGACGCAAATACCAGAATACGGATTGGTCGTAAACAACAACCGAGTTTCTTCCGAGTTCTGCAAAGTAAACAAGGAAAAACGTCCTTCTGCATAGGCATGAATTGATATTTTTGTATTATTTTGAGAAATTATTGTAGAAGCATCATGAAATTGAATAATACTGCATGAAATATTTAACAGCAAAATAATATGTACGAAACACGAGTCTAGATGTCTGCGTTGAGCGTCAGTATCTACGAATAATGGTAAACTCGTCTTAGTTGACAAGATCAATAAGAATTAGAAGTTGATCTTCAATGCAGATATGTATCCATTAGCTCCAGCAACGTAGAGATTCCCGACAGAGCTCATTGCCATGCAGTTGACATAACCCTCCACAGGTTGCTCCGTTATCTTTGTCAGCTTCTCCAGATCCCATGCAACCACCTTAGCATCCCATCCAGCCGAAAAAAACATGTCGGGATTTCCAATGATTGCATTTATGATCATGTTGTGGTTCTGCAAAAATCAAACATTCGGTGACTTCGAAGGGGTTTGGACTTAAACGACAAGCCGCCTCCATTGAAGTTGAACAGTTGCCAAGGCTACTAATGAGTAATTATGGGTTATGTAGAAAAGTAAAGGAATTCACCTGCAGCTTTCCCAGTGCAGGGTAACCTTGAGCTGTGAAATCGTGAACAAGGAGGTCCATGCCAGCCCGATCCACGAACACAAGCTTGCTTCCAGAGACGCGAAGCGGTCCACGTCCTTCTAAGGTTTTGAGCATCGACAAATTCCCTGCATACGACGATTAATTGAAATACTTCTAACATTCTCTTCTCACAAATACCAAACCAAGCTCTTTCGAATGATAAAGAAATGTAAAATTTTTAACCCGACACTTAGCACGCTAAACTGAAGAACGTCACGAAAATTGGGACAATACCAGCTTTACTACCGAATTCGGAAATGTACACATCACGATCTCGAACCGTGATTACTTTGTTGCCATCTATAAACATGTCCCAGATTTCCTCTCCTACATTATACGCTCCTTCCGATTGTCCGCTCTGCCATGCCCAGACCTTGAAATAAACCAAGTCAAGCATTATGAACATAATTTGGAGGAACGACAAATACATGTGTATGAATAGTGTAGACAGGAAAATGGCCCACTTCGCCCGCTTCGTCACCAGAGTACAAACAACCGCCATTCATCCGAAGTCTCCGCACAGGTGCCTTGTGACCCTCAAGTACGCGCTGAAGCACCCACTCGCTTCCATTGTGTGTCCATTCCTTGATGGTTGTATCATTGGAGCAAGTGTAAAAATTATTTCCTTCCGAAGCCATGTGATAAATAGGGTAGTCATGAGCTTGAAACTCTGTGACAAGTTGTAAGTCTGGAGTCCATATCTGTGTGATTCAATATCATCATGAAGTGAAACAATATGAACGCGGAAAGACAGATAAGAACGCTTGGTACGATTTCTTACCTTGACCTTTCCTTCATCGCCGCCACTCACTACGTTACCATTATGCCACAGCAGGGCCTCCACATCCCCAGTGTGTCGATTTTGCTCAGCAACATTGGCTAAAAGATCAAGTGACATTACTCACGAAATTCAGTCCTACTTCAAACTTGTCTGTAAAGGTACAACGAGAAACTTGTCTAACTATGAAGCTTTGAAAACTGGCAAGAGCTTTAACACGATCACAAGTCAAATAGCGCTGCCTGAAGTAAAGGCACTGACTGAAACAGTGATCCCTGCGTTCTCAGGGAATATATAGATACATGGGGAATTTGCATAAAAAGCCAAAAATAAAACTCCTGCACGAAACTCTCTCATGACATTGCACGAGGTACGAGTCAGTGAATACACTATTCGTCGTTCTCTACGATACTAGATTCCTCTAGATCAATAGAACAGTTCGCTTTCCGTCTCGAATTGAAGTTATACGGTGAACCTACAATGCAAAATCCTTAGCTTCTTATACTAGTGCAGAGGCAGTAAAAAGAAACTCCGAATCTTCACGGATTACGCAATCCCTCTCTAAAAATAAAACAAATGTGACAAAAAAGATTTGAACAACGTGACATGGAAAATATTTCACATGCTTTTATTCGATTTTGACGTACAAAGTGCGTTATGGAAAAATTGGTTGTTGTACAGAAATGTACGAAAGGTTAGGAAGCTCGACTGGAAAAACGAATTCATTACTCTCAGTCTGCACACATCTATGGAATGTCAAGTACAAGAACTGTGAAGACCTGCTGCCTTTTAGCTAACCAGGAATGAGACCAACAGGCATTTTCGACCTTATCACAACCATCCCTGCTATATCTATCGATCTTATTCTCAACCAGGCACTTGAAAATGTTTCTCATCTCACAACATAACTTGACAAGATATTGACATAGTATTACGATACACAGATTGTCCAAATCTCATTTAAATGCGAAGTTACAATGTAATCGGGGAGGACGTTAGTGTGATGAATTGACTAAGTTTAAGATTATACAATTGTTTCCTCATTATATTCTCGAAGTCGAGTTATCATAACAGCGACAGCGCTAATCTAATTGTAACATTTTGCGATGGTTCTTATTATCTGCATCAGATTATTCAAGCCGAAGATGTAGTTGTCGTCAAGTTTTCCATTGTTGGGGAAGGCGTGTGCGAAGTCAATCATCTTCACGCGAATTACATCAGTAGAAACATGACGTTCATTGCAGTCGTCATACTGCTCATTTGTCACAAGAGTTTCAGCTTTAGAGGCATCATAGGCGATGAGAAGAGAGCTAGAATAAAATGCATATTCTTTCTGACAAGCGAGTAAACTGTGAATTTGCTCCAGCTGCTCCAGTAGTTTCCTCGCAAGGAAAGTGTGCACTCCAGCTTGGGCGTTGAGAAACTCTGCAAATGCTAGAAACATAAAAGATATGTCATAAATAACAGTCCCAAATGCTAGTCGCCGTGAATTACTCTATATTTATTCCACAGTGATAGTTAACTCTAATGTCGACTGCGAGGATGTGGAGTTGGAAAGCCCAAATCTACGCAATGCAAAGGGTGACGAAAGCGGGCGATTGCAGTATCCTTGAGTCTGATTTGAGAAAATCTTAAGCTGCGACAGTAAAAGACTACTTGGATGGAACTTTGATGGGAGTTGGAAAAATTTTTCGCATACCTTGGTGAACATTATCCATGTTCAGATGCTTCCCGAATTCTTTATCTCGTTTAATTGTGCTCTTCTCAGTAATGTCATACAGCTGCATCCCAGTCACACTTATTCCTAGTGGACCCTTCGTTCCAACGTACTTGCTCTACAAAATCAAACATCTCTTTGTTAGTTTTACAAGCTTACACATTTCCATGCTTCTGATCTCAAAAATGAAACAGAGAGAAGCACATAGTTCCACCAATGGAAGCACTGTTATTATGAGCATAAAACTCACACTTTCGTGTTCTATTTTCGCTTTGGGAGCAAGCGGGTCCCATGTTTTGACCCCAATCTTCACATCGACAACACAAGGATGCTTAAACCCTTGGCATATATCCTCCAGTATCAAGTACTGTTTCATGCTTGGACTGTTACCTAGAAAAGCAACAAGGAGAATGCACTGCTTACATAACAATTCTTTGCTGGCAAATATAAAAATCACGAACCTTCCTCAACGATTTCTATATTTGTCACGCCGTAGAATTTGGGTATAAGTGCCCTGAGCTGAATATGAACATCGAGTTCACTAGAATCTTCATATACACGTCGATAAAAATCCACTTCTCTCTGCCCCAAGGGAGGCTTCTGTACTAATTTTAGAACATATCCCAATCTGTGCTTCAGTAGCGCTAGAATCAAAAAGAACATTGCATGAGACGTTGCTTATAATCTGCCTGCTTACGATTGCGACTAACCTATATATATATACATATAAGAAGATAGTACCTGTTTGTCCTAATGAATGACCGGCGATCTGATGGCTTAAAGCTTCGGTGTCAGTTTGTAGAACAGTACCCAAATCCTGATTGCAACTTTGACATGACTCCTTCGGTGCTGGCATCTCTCTTCCTCTGCATTCGTCTCCTACTGACAATCAAACAGACAAAGAAAAGTCATCAGTCGTCGCCATCCCAGCCTTGAAATTAAAAAAATCACTTCAAAACAGAAATTCACTTACCCCGGTTGTTGTTGGTCCAGACGTTTTCACCACACTGCAGACTATGAGTAGTGCAACGGGAAGACAGAGAATCTGCAGAGGCGTCGCTATGTCGACCGATGGAAGTCATTCCTGTAAACAAATATAGAATATTATGAGATAAAATAACGGAAGCTTTACAACTGGGTTTACTATATCGCGAAGCTCTAACCAGAGAGTGAAAGAATACCTTGAAATTGCTTCAAAAACTTGTACAGCAGAGAGCCTTCCCTGTCTTAAATTGACGCCGATCTGAAACTTTGGCGTCACAGTAACTCATTCAATTAATGTGAGCGTGTCAACAGTGTACGTACGTACATTTTATGCAAATATATTGTAGCATGATGTCTAGCAATTGAACCACTTACAATAGATAGAAAAATAACCCATTCCAATATCTGTATACGAACAGGCTGTTCTGGCTCATGCAATCAATCATGGTCATCGACTATTCTGGTGACTAATAAATTTCCATAGAACATCTTCCAGTTATTACGACGAATATATGAACACCAAGTACGCACAATGAGAGCTAGTAGGACGAACAGGTTTGCAATTGTTCCTCCTCCTGCCTAACATTATCCTACTATACTTCGCAAATATACAGTCATTATTTACAAAAAAAACACTCGCTCCAACAATATTCCACAAAGCCCAACTTTGCGGCGCAACGTACCAACATGCTACAATAGTTCCTTACAATTAACTTGTGCGACTTAAAATGACGAATATATGAACTGTTTGATATGTATGAAAGATCAATCTTAAATTCAGTACCAAATCATTACGAATCTATACTCTACAGGTGGCCGGCACTAAAAGGTCAGTGAACTCGGAGTTAAATAAATATACACTCACCACGAAGTTGGGGTTGTCTTCGGAAATGCTGACACTGCTTCTACTTCAGAGTTCGAATGCCGGTTGTGATTATATTTAAATTATACGTGCCCCGCATCAGTACAGAAGAGTTTGCTTCCATAAATAATTCACTACATGTGAGATCAGTAGATTTTCCACGTCATATGAGAGTATTCAATGTACTATCACATTTACATTATCCAGATCCGGGAGAAAATCCCTCTTTTGTAAGCTGCTTAAATGAGATCACACAATGTCCTCACCCTATACTAAAGTACTGGGTGCATTGAGTTTGAGAGGTCCAAGCTTATACGCTCAGTATACTGCCCATTCCTGTGATGAAGTCAGATGATAACATGACAGAATTTAGAAGCCCTCCTGAAACTGGAAACCACAGACTATGGATAATTCTGCCTTTGACAGGCTTTTAATAACTTGTCCGATTGTTTGTACAAGTGACACACTGTCAGTTAAAATAAAGCATCGTGTTAACTCATGTCTGGATTGACACTAAATGCAAACACACACCCAAACACATACCTCATGCTGTATGGTTTCAAAATTATCATCTCACATTCGGCTCTACGCCTACGCATCGAATTCGCACACATGAAGCTTGAATTTCTTCAGCTGACTTGGATGACTCAGTCCGCAGTCGCATTCCCTTGCAAAAGAGCACTGAAAAAGCGGGAGTACTCGTGCCAAAGAGCACTGAAAAAGCGGGAGTATACTTTTGCAAAAGAACTGAAGGTAGTTGGTAATTGTAACTGATGCCAAGGACGAATTTTTGCTGTAAACAACTGATTACGTGTGTCGTGTATGGGATCAAATGACCTTGGGATTAGTTGTCAGCCTTTAGATGGGAAACACTGTTGATGTCACTGTTACATATAGCTTACAAGAGGGGCCAGAGGCACTAGAGCGAATTTGAGCTGTGATGATGACCAGGCCGATTTATTCATTACAGAGAGAGAGAGAGATAGAGACAGCCAAAATTATGACAAAACGAGTATTTTGTAAATCTTCAAATGGACTTAGTTCTTTTTCTCGTATTTGTACCATCCTTCACCAGACTTTCGGCCGAGTTTTCCCTCCTTCACCATCTTCTCAACAATTTTCGGGGCTTTGAAGAGAGGATCTCCAGGGAAACGTTTTTCCCAGCCTGGTGGGCAAGCAAAATTAATCTGAGTAATCATTGAATTGAAGTTATGATATGAATCAAAGGCTTGCTTACCCAATCCAATGTAATAGCCAACGTCTACACCGACCATATCAGCGAGTTCGAAAGGCCCCATAGGGTAGCCAGCACCGAGCTTCATCGCAGTGTCAATGTCTTGAGGTGTCGCTTCGCCTTAAAGCATACAAAGGTGACAAAAGTTTAGACAATTTCCAGACGGGAAGCAAGTGCAGCTGATCAAAGAGACAAAAGCGTTTCGGTACCTCGTTCAACCATACGGACAGCTTCCATTGAATAAGGGATCAACAAGCGATTAACAATGAATCCAGGAGTGTCCTTGCAGGACACAGTTACTTTTCCTATTGCCTTTCCCCATGAATCCATAGCTTGATATGTAGCATCGGAGGTTTCCGGGATGCGAATGACCTCTAGCAGCCGCATCAGTGGCACTGGGCTGAAGAAATGGAGACCACCGAAACGATCCTTGCGGCTAGTACTCTCTGCTATTTCTTTAATGGGAATGGAAGACGTGTTGCTGGCAAACAAGGTTTTTTGTGGCGCCACCTGGACATATGAGCAACGAACTTCTTTTATGTGCTCCGAAAATTATAAACGCATTGTCAAATTTTGTACTTCTTCTCCATTCATTTACCTTGTCAATATCCGCGAAAAGCTTTTGCTTCGGCTCCAAATTTTCGATGATGGCTTCAACGACCAAATCGGCATCGGACACAGCTTGATGAAGGTCTGTGGTGTAAGTAATACGAGAAAGAGTATGCTTCGCAAACTCTTCAATCTTTGCGGGGTCATTCTGCATTCAGATTATATAATTTAGTATTTAGTGAACTTAAAAAACCCGAAAGATTGATTGCGCTTTGCACTCATACCTTGAATTGTTTAGCAGCGATTTTCGGTACCATTTTTTCCAGACCTGCTTTGGACCTCTTTAGAGCATCCTCTGTTACGTCAACGACCATGACATTATTGCCTGATTGAGCTGCAACCTTTAATATTTAGAATAGTGAGTGTTTAGCCTCATGCCTACAACTGAACGAATATTAACCCCCAGACTTTTGTGACAATAAGTGTACAATTTTACCTGCGCAATACCACTACCCATCAAGCCTCCTCCGACAACAGTCACATTTTGGATCATCTGTGACGGCGTACTGGTAGAAAAGAATCTACCAGTAGCTGGTGCAATTAATCTGAATAATTTGTTGGACATTTCGAAATTTTGTTGCAGGAATATGTGCCGGCGAACTCACTGCCACACTGGACTAAATGGATTCTGTAGCCAAAAGGATATGAGTGGAACCACTATGCCAGCTGAGATATTGCCTGTATAGTTGAAGTGTGTCCTTGATGGCGACTCTCCACTCAAATATCATATCAAGCTGCCTTTTGGAATACACTGCACACACCTCCAACACGGTCCAGTGGCAATTCTTCATCTACTTGTATATCAGTACAAAGGCCATTTTTTTTGCTTATCAAGCACGTTACTGCATATTCTCAAAGTTGGGTGCACGTAGCATACTCTGAGCTCGAAGTCCAATTAGCATCATATGACTCTAATGCAAAAACTTGCTCATAATGGAAAAACCTTTGAAGTTGAGAGCACTTGTGTTCATCGCATTAATTTGATTTGAATGCCGGCACTTAGAAATGAAACTCCGCCCGAAGTTCAATAAGTCCATTCTCTCTGTACTACAGTTAGGACCCGATTCGAGTAATCTCAATTTTGTTGAGGTAGATGATTGACTTTAGTGGTACGGGTTGAAAAGTAGCAGTGTACCCACAGTAGCTACTATACCCACAAAACAGAATGCATATGAAAAGAGAATAAAGACCGAAGGTAATTTTGACGATTGTCACTACACGTTTATACTTTGTCTCCATCGTTCTCTACATTTGCGTCTACAATCTTTGAAAATAGGAGTTCGACAAGAGATAGAATTAAATCGTGATTTATCTGCGAGTCTTGACAGACTTTTGTCAAGCGATCTATTGTCACATCAACCCGGCTTCGGCCCCACATCCATCGCACCCAAACTGCAAATCAATACGAAAACCTTGAGTGAGTTTTATCTACCAGGAATAATGGTAAGCAATCAGTTCCGCGTCTTCTCACCCGGAATTTTCTGCCGGAGGCAGTTCTTTAGCTCTGCCTCCGTTGTGCTTGGCAACTCTGGTTCCATAGTAGCACAATCCTCCAGTTTTGCCCACTCTTTGACTGCTGCCGTGGCAGCCTCTAAACAGCCTAAAACTGCCTCCTGAGAAAGAAATACGTCTAGTAAGTCCTGAATATAATTCTCGAACGACTTCCCACTAATGGAGAGAAATGCGGATACTGATGCTGCGTGAGGACGATGGTGCGGTAGCCATAGGACGTCACACAGGAGCTGTGTAGCTGCAACAGCTAAGGGATACACCGCATCCATTGATCCCTCAACCAAGGGTTCTGTATAATTACGTAAATCTTTGTTATAAGCCATTTAAGTTTTGTAAGGTTGTCTATCATGCTGGGTGACTTACCTTCCAGAAGAGTAGTAGACTCTGAAAAGCATTGTTCCATATTCAGCCTCTCCTTCGCTTCCGCAACATTATTATCATCATTATCAGCCTTCCCATTCCCATTTGAATCTGAACATGAATCTCCATTCCCTACCCCGTCTCCAGCTTTCGAAACCTTAAATGATTATAAAAGTTAATAATCTTCCGATGAGTGTCTTGTAAGGAGTCGTGTTTATGGCAAATATGTAAATGTTTGAGAATTACGTCTATTGAATCTTGCTTCCCGTCATCCACTTTCTCTATGGGCGAGTGCTTCTCAGCCCGCAGAAAAGATGCGAATAAGCTCTTTCCTCTATTATCCGTCGGACTCTTAGTAGCCAAATCCGGAGAATTCGGAATAGCCAGCAGTTCCGTCTCAAAACTTGGCAACGCATCTCGTACGGTATTGAAGACTCCAGTGAATTTCTTTGCAATCTATACGGACAACGTAATGAATAGGGACCCAATTTCATGAGAATATATATTGTGAAGGAGCTGAATGCAGAACCACAATGAGAGCATATTACTGACTTTATCAAACCGATGTAAAGGGATGGCCTCTGGTGCGACGAATGCGTAGAAACCGTCCTCGCCATAGGCCATAAACTGACGAAGATAGGGACAAAATCCGAGCACAGGATGGTAGCAGAGCTGCTGTAGATAATGCTCGAGCATGCCCTTCTTTTGCGCTGTATTTGCACTTTCGGATTTGGCAAAGCTCAAATTGAGCCACTTGCTAGGTGCTTTGATTCCTTTGATGTGTGGACGCCATAAAGGGTTCTCCTCCAAATGATTGTGTAGCGTGAGGAATTCTTGAAATCTCCGCTTAATTGTCGTCGTACGGAGAACCAGTTTCTCCAGTTGACCATCATCGTTCTCTTCCAAATACACACCTTCATACTGTTTCAGAAAGAATGGTCGTTATATACATGAGATGCTGCACCGGATACGGTGCACATACGGTATGGCGACCTTACCTGAATACTGTAAAGGACATACTGTCCACTAGAATCACTACAAGTTTCCGTTTTAGGAATCGCAACATTAATAAAGAACCGATTGACCTGCGGTCCTGACTCTTCTAATTCGTCTGTTATTTTCTCTAACCTGTACATCCCAATAAACGCCATTTTTATCATGAAATAGAGTGTATGTAATCAAATAGAAGTACAATTTTACCTATCAGCATCCAGACTGCTTTGCGAATTGGTACTTCCGAGAGAGCCATCAGAACCGAGACTAGAAGCGCTGCTCTGAGAGTTCAACGACGGTCGAACACTCTCCGCCACACGTCTAATTGGCTGCGGTGGGCTTGCTGAAGCAGCTGTTTGTGGCCCTTCCATCGACTTAGGAACAGTTTCACTTGTTGTAGCAACAACACAAAAAACTTCAGAATCTCCATTTTCATTGTTCAAGTTCTCATGAAGATTCTTCTGGCTCTCTCGTTGCTCTAGCAAAGATCTGAGTTTGGCAATAGTTGCTGCAAAGTCCTCTGCTTCATCGTAAGTGGGAGAGATGTCGGACTTTGTTGGGAATCCATCTCCAGGCTTTAGCATGTTATCACCGCTCATATCGAATTCCTCTTGTCTTAGCACCGTACAATTAGCTTTGGTCTCATCTAAAGACTTTGTGGCTTTATCTTCTCCTAGCACCGGTTTAGCTTTGGGACCATCGTCAAAGGAAAAATGGCGATTCATACTGTAAACTGGCGCGTTGTATTTGTTTGAATCTGTCATATCGGCTATTGATTCTTCAGGGGTATCCTCAGTATCTGTTTTACTGGTAGCGATTGGTTTGGGTGACCCATTAGTTGCTGTAACCATCTCAATCCTGACAACTTCATGCTCCTCTGTCAATAAATGCTCGTCCTGCTCCGTGGCTGGCGAGGGCTGCAAATTGTATCCCTCTGGCAATAAAGGTAATGCAGTTGTAGATAACAGCCCACCCAGGGCAGCCGAGACCGATGCTGCCTTTTTTGCCCGTGCATCATCAAGTCCATTTTTGTTGCTTGCGTTTGCATCATTTGATCCCAGATCACCTCCGTCTAGTGCCATACCATCGGTAAACTGTTCTAGAAGAGCTTTATTGTCACCAAGTTCCTTGTCGGAAGATGAGATATCAGCAGATGGTCTTGAACTTGTTGGCTGAGTTGTATCGGTGTGGAAGCTGGAATCTGATTCCCTATGAGATGACTCCATGCACCCGCATTTGCAAGTGGAACTTAAGTCGCATAATGAGTCCCGCGAGGATCCATTTGAGATGGGCAGCTCGGGAGTTGGAGTTGAATTCATCGTACCGGACGACAGTAGATTCATAATATTGAAATTAATCCATTTAGGATTGCTAATTAAATCAACATAGTACAACACAAAGCCTTTGACCAAAATTCCGGCAAGGAATCGACAAATTAAATGTGACTGGAGGTCTGGTATGAGCAACTCTTTGAGTAGAACACTCGTGAGGGACTCATAGTGCTTGGAAAGTTGCTCGCGGGAATCAACAAAGGAATGCAGATACCTACATAGAAAGGAGAAAAAAGGTTATCATCTATTCCTTACACATGAGTGTGAGCATGAAAATGTACAAACAGGAAGTACTTAAAGTGTTGCTCCAAGCAGCCTCCTTTGTTGTCCGTTGATGAGGCTTTTTTGGCAGCATCCAAATAAGTTTTCCAGTGATAATGCAGAACTTCAATAGCTTCCCGTGCTACCGCCGTTCGGTCCATCTACTCAGAAACAATGAAAGACCGTCATACAGTCACTCTCCTTGTGTACCCACGAATCTATGACGAGGCTATATGTACTCGTATTAATCAACACCGCCTATTGTGTCTTTCTATGTATTGGCGTGTGTTCCTGCGTGCGGACGAGAGAGAGAGAGAGAGAGAGAGTGAAACGGACCTGTCGGAATTTTTTGGCTAGATGATCAAAGGAAGTCTGAAGAATTCGCCGGGATTGCACAGGGAAGGTTTTCTCATCGCTAATGCGTTCATACCAGGGGAAGACGTATCCGTCGAGGATTGCGTCTATGAGTGCATCTCGCTGGAATTCCAGCTTGGATAAATATTCTTTGTCACGCGGGACCGCAGAAGCGTCATTATCTCGCAAAAACTCATCATTCAACGTGTCTCCTCCCGAAGACTCAGCTGCTGGAGGACGTTGGCGGATGAAGTGAATTATAGGAAGGAAGGTAAGATGACTCCGAAGTCTTGCGAGAGTCGTTGGGGAGTGGGTCAATGTCACCTCACACCCCGCCTTCCGTCCAAATCGCACAGAAATTTGAGCGGAGAGCCAAATTAGCCCGCAACTGTAGATTAGAAAAAGAGACCATAGAAGGATTGGGCTTGCCCATGAAGATGCTGGTGGTGAACTAGAAAGGCCGAGTGTCGGTTTGGATTCAGTCAGGTACTTGAAAACCACGGACGTAAGAATGATCACAACGGATACCGCCGGTAAACTCTTATGTTGTTGGAATATAAAGAAATAGGGTTTTGACACAGACGTAGGTGGGGTCTCCAGTACAGATGAACCAGTTTCCTGACATTGCTGATGATTATTTTCCTCTTGGGACATAAGAATTTTATTCCAAGCCACAGAATTTCACAGTTTCCAGTTCAGTCTTGTCATTGGCGGTGTAAGGGTAAACTCCGCCGCGGTATTGTCCCGAATTCCAAAATTCTCTCCACTGTTTAATCCACCTGTTATTTCATTAGTGTTTTGACTACTTTATGCTTCGCTCAATGATAATCGCATGCAAGTACCGACTGTCTTCTAAATATTTTCTATACTACAATTTTAACAAAGTCTGGTAGCTACAAAAATATTTAATTCATGAACGCGGGACGGTACGGCACAACTTTAAAATATTCACGTGTTGCGTTGAATGAAGGAGCTGATTTGATCATGAAAGCAAACAGCAAGACTATATGCAACTTGCAGCCATAGATAGTCAGTATCTGTACATAGGCTACAGTTAATGAGGTAGTTAAAGCGCGGACAAAGTAGTAAAGTTGCATGCAACACAGATAATAATAATAATAGAAGTAAACAGATTACCCTTTCGTCGTAGTAAATTTATGTATACATGTATGCGCAGAAGCCCGGGCAGTAAGGAACCTGGACCGAAACAGATGTACGTGAGGGAGAATTGTCAAGGTCTCAGCTGAGCCGTTTTCCCTGTTTCGGATTACTAGTTTGCTGGACAAAGTAATAATGTCAGGTCAAATTCCGTGGACGCTACACCCATAAACCAGCGTTCGACCTAGATATCAGTTAACCTTGGACTGGCGAAGGATTCGCCAAAATAATAATGTAATATAAATTGAATATAGCTAAGTAGATGTTGCAAGTGAGAGAATAGTGCTCAAAACCATATCGCTGGAGAAGTGCAAGTGAAAGTGCTCGCAACTCTGGAACTTGACTATATATCCGATCTTCTCTCTCGCTTCCTCCCTCTCTCTCTCGCTCTCTCTCTCTCTCGTTGTAAATGGAGAAAACGATCGATAAGGTTGTTCAGCCATAGGCAGCCCGCATTTCTAACTCTTACTTTCTGTTACTGCTACTGCCGCTGCCACTGAATAGCTACTCTCCACTGCTTCCTACACACGCCAGCGATGCTAGCTGTCACGCTACACACTGAAGACATATATACTCGTTTACATTTAGCTATGAACATGGTATAACGCGGATGGACGACGTGATTTCGTGCTACAGCATTGTTTAGTCAACCCTGAAATAATGTACCAGCTGTTCCTGGATCTAGTCCTTGGGCGCGGCAATTTCACAGTTTCAGGAAAAACACACTTTCAATTTACCTTATGAATTTCCTCTACATCATTATCGTGAATATGAGACGATTGTCATGAACAATGGTTTTTTTCATTAAGGATTATGTGCGCGAAATTTCCCATGTAATTATAAATATATCCATTTCAACTCGTGCTGCTGTGCCTCAAAGGATTATTAGTTTTGTATGCTTAGATAAGTCTAAAAATCCTCATCAAATCAGTTCCGAGACGATAGAATAGTGCACCACTGAAAGCCGTGTTAACGGCATAAACGTCCCTACAGACTTGTAAAACTGACAGGAAACATCCTCTCCTCTACTACAGATGATATGTAGTACAGAGGGAAAGCGCTCTGTGTGAGCGTAACACAGGGATGTGTAAAAATTCCATTACCTCTGAACGACATTCCACAGGAGACTGTCGTGTCGTTTCTTTGCGTTCCCCATACACAAGTTATCATACTGCTCTCGAATTTAGCGTATCCGGGTTGCGAAGATCAGGTCTGTTGTCTTCAAATCCACGTAATTGTACCCTTCTCTGACTCTGAGGTCCTAAATACCCCACTAATGATGCAATCGTGATAGTGATTCCCCTTTCTGTTTTCTACAAACAAAACTTTCACCCACACGGCATGATTAATTTAGAGAATGCGAGTTTGATGTGAGAAAGAGGACGGCACGTGAATGAAGAAAGAACCTGTTGGACTATTCTACAGCATGTGTGTATTATTTAGGTGGGTAATTCAACAAGAGACGGCATTCGGCTTTGCTCCTGGCTGGTAGCTCATTAGCAAACTTCTGGTTTGTTCGCATGACTAGAGTCTCTATTGCAAGTCAGTTAGAGGCACACGTTGAGTCCTCAAGGGATCTCGGGTACTGTCTGACTTCAGACGGGTGTTGTAATCTGTTTGATGGACAAATGAAACCTCAGGTGATGCTCAGCTAGTTTTATACTTTCTCGTGTTAGCCATCAAGGGAGAAAGTTACATGAAGGAGAATGAAACTACTATTCAGTTTCTACATGGAAATGTACGAGGGCTGATTTGGGACAATAGATGGGAGTAGCTACTCTGCTCTGTGTGGTGTAATACCACTGGTGTTCCAACCTACAAGCAAACAAGCGTTTACTTCTACTTTCAGGCATACATCTGATAAATGACTAGCAATTACGCTTAATGTCAGATTTTTAAGCACGACTTACGTGAAGAGTCCGTATTTTAAATTTGCAGCAGTACTTTACTTCCTGAATTTCTCAATTCGCACTGGGAAACATCTGGGGATATGTAATAACTCAATCAACTCTGACTCCACCTCTAATTTCTTTTCTCAAATACAAACAGAACTTGGTGAGTGTGAGCGAGGAGAATCCTTACCTTTTCCTGGACCATGCAAATTTCTTATCTCTCACAGCGTACATCTCAGTATTTTTACTGCTCTTTTGTGTATGTGCTGCTGCTCCTATTGTAGATTTTGGCAACTTCCCAGAGTCATCCTGACATGTCCACGCCACAGTTGTTGTCTACAACCGTCCAAGAATGTATTTTCCGAATGTTATACATACATTTATTACGATCGAATTTTGAAAGACTGTTAGCTCAGACCTTTTTTGGGCCATTTTATTTTTAAAAAAACGTATCGAATTTTGATAATAGGACGTGTAGTATCGTTGTATTTCTTAAAATTTTTCTAGATGTCGACGTAAGTTGAAACTGAAATTACAATTAATAATACGAGTTTTCGTGCAGGTATTTACGGGTCGGAATCATAGTACAGATGGTAGAGTATAATGTTGTTTCATCATTGAAACTCAACATCATAGAGTATCACAATCGTATTCGGCTTTACTCAATTGAGAGAACAAATGGTACAACTATAGATGTTACTGCCAAATGCGACAAGGCAATGCGACTTTATTTCCTTTTCAACCACTTCTACCAACAACCTGAAAAGTTATTCAAAGTTGGGCTTTCTTTTATTCAATCCACACTGAAAATTGATTGCACTGTTCAACATGAGAATGGTTTCTTTGTAGTTGAACCAATCCATTCGGTACCCCGAGGTAACGAAGTGATGCGAAACTTTTGCTGAGCGTAAAACATTGATGCCTTCTCTCATGTATCTGAGAAACTTTGTTAGAAAGTCCTCCTTATCTGATTTTCGAGGGGATCAGTCATAAACTGACGTGGTGACCGTTAATGAAGAATCATAGTGTCTGCTTCTAACATCTGCATTTCACTTTCTCCACTTACATATCATCGCCTCAAGCGCAATCAACTTGTTTGATACCGCGCATCAGAATTTTGCAGGATGGATATCGCTCAAAGTGATTCCAACCGCAGATATCCACCGGGACACAGTGGTCAAGTTGTACGTGATTATATCGCTCAACTTGTGAGGATATATCATACTATAACGAAAATTCAAGAATATTGGAATACACAGAAGATGGTATAGTCACTTCTTGAACTGAAAAAATGGAATGCGCATAATTTATTTTTCTTCAGTATTGCGAAAGGTAACTTTTGATGGCTCAAAGGTAAGCCCTAGACCGTTTTATTGCATCCACTGACGCGAATCGCATAGGAAGTCGACCCTCAAAATTGGTTGCTATGTACCACAAGTTTTCCCGTTAAATACTTTAAATTAACGAAGCCGACATCCGTCAATGCTTCGCTCTAAGCTGTGTTTAAAAACTCTAAAGGACGTCCGAATGCCCATGGAAGGATTTCGTACGTGTAGAACTACAGATACATAGAGAAACATGAGGCAAGCTGAGGCTCGTGTGTGTAACGTCCCATGTTTCTGTTAACGGAGAAGAACTCACACACATGGGATTGACTCAGTGCTGCATGGTGAGGATTCCCTAGAAACTGGCCGGACGGAGGAAAATTGGGAAAGCTCACCGTCTCGTTCTCACTCTTCATTCCGCCTTCATCGTTTGCAGAGGGATCGTTCCTTGCCTTCCGATCTGGCAGTTTCCAATGCTTGTCGCTCATAATCCGTAATAATTGCTGCAGTTTGTCATCCAAGTGCTTGGGAAATCATCCACAAGTCTGCTTTGCATCAACATTATACCCACTCCACTTAATCAAGTCAAGCGTGTACAGAAGAGGGAGGAAGAAATTGAGACAAAAAACCCAGACAGGAAAAACTGTAAGAGTAAAGTGAACTGAGTGTGTGACGTGTGAAAGTGGAGAGAAAAAGTGCGAGTGAGAAAATCCTGGTTGATGGTACAATTTTTGGCAAGAAGGACAGGTTGACGGTGTCTGAAAATTCAGATTTATGTGTGAACACGAGGGACCGGTTACAGTAGAAGTGTTTGCAGCCAAGAAGTGTGTGCGAGCAGTGTCAGTATCAGGGCCAAACAGCGTGCAAGAAACGGCTGCACACAGTTTAGCTAAAAAATAGCCTCAAATTTGGGAAAGCAATGCGAAAATGTTCCGACTCCTGTTTCTCCTCTGTATTTTTACTTTCAAAGTGTCGGCAAACTGCGGAAATGGTTCCGCCGGGAATTACCCTGTCTCCACGACAGGGCTGAATGAGTTGGCTGGACAGATCCGAGCACTGTTGCAAATTGAATCCAACAGCGGAAAGGCCCAGCGGCAGCCTGTTGACGATCATTGGACAGTTGTTCCACCCAAGTACATGTTAGATTTGTACCACAAGTATGCAGACGAGAGCTTCATTCTGGAAACTGACCCACGTCTCACTACAACGGTCAGATGCGTTCTTGGTAAGACTTTTATCTTGTTGTACAAACTAGTGAGCAACATGAGGAACTTCTCATTACATACAGAACAAATTTATTCACTTGCTGACGTCACTTATTAAAGGGCTGGCCAGAATAGGCAATTCATGGTAAATATCCTGTAAATGTGAACGATAGAAAAGTGTTAAGTTTTGAACACAATGAGAGGACTAATGAGACTGAATACATTTTAATTACTCCAGTGAAGTTTTCCATGTCTAAGCAATAGAAATCGCCTTCCCGCTAGAGCACAAAATCACTTTACGCCATTAAAAATTGTCCGCCATCTAACAAGCCCCTTCTGGTATTTAAATTCCACTGTTAGCTTTAAAGTAAATTACGCTGATCATAGTTGTTATCACAATCTCTGCTAAAGACTGACGCCTGTTAATCGCACCTTTGATACAAGTCCGATGACAGTTCGATTGGTGGCCAGCAGTAGCGGACTTGGCGCCATAACTGACTACTCACAAGTTTTCACCGTGCCCGTCTGAGGATAATTGAATAGAGCGGACATGGTGAATTAAATGGTGTGATGTGTCACAGAATTTTATTCGCCGACACAGACACAAGCAGTGGGAGTGCTGGAAAAAGTTATAAAGTTGTCCCTTCATGCTCCTTAGCAATGATGGAGACTCGCGTGCCTACTCACTCGTGACTTCGTATTATGTCCGCACGCGTTTTCATTTACCCCTGTTGACAATGGGGAGTAAGAAAGGGCTGGAGTCTACACATAGTATACAATGAGCAGAACAATGAGAAGACTCATTTTGACCGTATCTTTTTCCTTGTTTAAGATTTATTTGAAATGCTGTTAAAAGTAGCTATACGGTAGGCGTTGGCCCATCAGTATTTGGCAATGTCTGGTCCATCTGGCCGTGATATATCAAAAAGGCGTTTCCTGTGGCCACCACAACTTCCATATATCAATCCGTCCGAACTTTCCGTATCATTGGGCTCGAGATTTGTTCTTACCGTTCATCCACTGAGATATCCCTACACTTTTTCTTTCTCTCCCAGTGTTACCGCGAGCTTCTCTCCCTCCTGTACACGAATAGATAGCGTAACGGTGTGAGAGAGATAGAAAAGAATTTTACTGCGTGTGTTTTCAAACACACAGTAGCTACGCATACACCATCAAATGATATCAATTACCATTATTTCAAGCCATGGAGTTTAGGCTTCACACATTTTGCCCTGTCTGACAGACCCGTTTTACCCTTCAGTAGCCGCAACCATCATCATCATTGAACCTGTCCATGTTCCTGACTGCTTTCTGTTGTATGTGTGCATACGCTCTCTCCATGGTCTGCTTATGCTTATGTGCATTAGGGTTCATGTAAGTAAGGCACATTTGAGTTTTGAAACGAGAGAAGGCAAGGCCTTTGGGTTAACAATATTATCTCCATGTTTACACTGTCTTGACTCTAAACTAAAGCAACCCTTTAAAGGGAGTAGACGGGCTGACTTGGAACCATTCATCCACAATCATGTTCTCGGCGCAAAACTTTACCCCTTCTCATTATGTAACCAGCAGTAGCCCACACACATCAGTGTGATACTTTGTATAATGAAAGCCGCCAACAAGCGGCGCTGAACAGCACACATATACATACATGGTGGATTGATAAGTAACATTAGGAGGAACTGGCGTCCAATGTTTCATTTCCTCATGTCTACTTGTGTTATGTAATTCCGGCGAGAGAAGGAATTGTTGTACCGTTGTCTTCCGGAACTGCAGTGAATAGTTGCGCTTACGTAAGGTTACACAATAAGAATGGCTTAAGAACACCATCAGCATGCAGTCGAAGAGGCCATGCCTGGAGTGTATGTTCTATACATACATTTGAGTGTCCACTAAGCCCGTCAAAGTGTACTGCGGCTCATCTCAAATGCTCAAAGACTATTGAGGATTTGAGGAAGAGGTGGTGGCACTGGGGGATTGAAGTTGAGTGGAAGTATTTGGTGGAGCACGGTACACGATAAGTTAAAACTGTCGCAGGTCTAACCCGGTGACTCTGTGTACTTCGATGGGCAGCTAGTCTACTGGCGTGGGGTAAGAAGAAGTCGAGAGAGAAACTTTGCCTTCATCTTACTATCCCTTTACTTTTATTACTACGCACGCAACAAACAGTAGCTTTGGAGTACACGGCTCAGTGCTCGCTGTCAAACTGATGGTGAAGCAAGAGTAACTGTAGCGTTGCATTAGTAAAGAGCCTGTCGTTCACCGGAGCAGTCGTTTATATGGATTGCTATCCAGGGATACTTGTATCTTATTTCGGCACTTTGACAGCTGTGTTCCCATCGTCGCACTTTGCCTCTTCTTCTACTCGCCATGGCTGTCTCACGATGAGTCTTGAGCTGAGCGAGAAAATTCAAGCTTATTCCGTTTACATTCCGTCCCTTAATTATTATCACCTTTATTGCTGTTGGTAGAGCATAAAAACATTCTGTCCCCTCATGCAGTTTCCTTCCGCTCCAGAGAATAACATTGCGTGTGGAGCACAAGCCGCAAGTGGCCACCTCCTGTTCCCGCACATTAACATGGAACTGCTCTGGCTGGAATTGTATAGCTTTTTTCCGGCTTAGCTAACTCTAAGGTAGTCATTAGATAGAGAATTCCAAGGGCATAACTCATTAACAGAGTCTCCGTCTCTCTCGCTCATTGAGACTCGGGTCATTGCCTGATGAAAGAAGAAAAAGTGGGCTTCATGGCTTTCAAGACATTGGTATTCTGTTGTTTCCCTTCATCTTCCTTCTTGTCCCGTGCAACGAATTGGTTGGAAAGAATTTTACTAAGTCACCCCCCTCTTGAGACGAGATGATGATGACGAAGACAACATCCATTACGGATTATGGAGACGTTTCTCCTGTTTTCAAGAGGCTTTTCGCCTTCCTCTCCGTTCTCAAATGGGAAGAGTAAAAGTATTCTTGATATTTCTTTGGCAAATGCGAGAAATCTATTGAACAGCTAGAGGGCGTAGGAACGGGAAGCACCTGTCTCTACTTATGGTCCCCATACAATGATTGCCACATTGTCCTCCAACATTGTTTCCCAAATCCCCATTGCTGAAGCATCACTCTACCCTCTACTTACTTGGTCTAAAGTGTGTTGCGGGCTTGAATGCTGTCACTCCCCCGGCTTCCAAATGCATGGGCTCTCTACAGTGCACTCCAAATTGTCATTGTCAAGTCAGCCTGTGAGCTCAAATCTAGTCTCAATTTTCTGGAGAAATATACGTTTACTGGAGGGATGGGAAAGAGAGAGTGAGGGATTGACCAAGTTCATCATCAAGTCTCTTTTTCTATCGTATCCCTATCATAAAGAAGTAGCTGTTACATTGTCATGCTCTTTGTTTCTCTGATACCACTCATGTATACTAATACTAGAAGTCCCACTGGAGATCTTCTAGCGATTCACACCGTGGTAAATCAGTCGCTGAGCAGGACAAGGAGCTGTAACGAGAAGGAGAGTAGTGCTGAAATTGCAATTTATGCCGAAGAAGAGTGAGAGAAGCACGAACGTTACATTGCGTGTCAAATAGTACTATGCTGATGTGGCCCGTTTTCCAAGTTTAATATTGAGAGAAAGTGACATGAAAATAGCAGGAAGGGTCTCAAGTTGATGGCCATGTGACAATGAAGGGATCCATGGATTTGATTGCAGTTGCAGTCTAATAGTATGTAACAGCTGGTACTGAGATGATATCGTTCACCATTTTCTTCTTCACGGTGTCCTCGAGCACTTGTGACAAAAGCTTTTACTGTCAACAGCATCTAGTCCTCTTCATAGTGAAATACACACGGCTGAGACACACGCACGTTGTTGTGCCTCATACTTCCGTGTCCATTTCTTAAAAATCGCCTGCAGAGCAAAGTAATATACAAACTCACTGCTCAGCCTTCTACACTCATGAGTATGAGGACTTGTGAAAAATTCCCGTGTCAAACGAAGTGGTTGTTTTCGAGGTGTTAACCAACGGGGCTTGAAGTATTGAAGTTTCTTATCGTACGCAATAGCAGCGGAGTTTGTACGATTTGCGTGCTTAGAAAACTGCGAGTGCAACCAATAATCATTTGCAATATTCTGATCATTTTTATATCAACACGTTTACATCCAGTGTGTTTTCAATGCTGTAGTACCTCGCCTTGAATGCAACTTTTTCTGACATATGAAGAAGAGGAATAACAAATAGGGGAGAGTTTGAGGAAAAAAGGAGACCCTTGTTGAAGCTCTGTTAAAAAAGATGTAAGCCAGAGGACAAGCGGGTGAGGCTCCACGGCATGTGTCTATAACCATTTGGTGCAAGGGAATGAGATGGCCGTAAATCTAGTGAAAAGAGGCAGCTCATCCGTAAAATCTCAATATTACATTTTTCACTTTATCGGTTTTCACTTGACTGAATGGAGGTTTCTGTTTCCATAGTCCTCGCCAGACTTTTCCATGACTGGTCACACATTTAATACGTATACAGAAGTATATAGACAAACGATTTTCACCAACCAACAAACTGCCGTACTATCTTGTCTCACTCAACTCCCTTCTACATCTTCAGTTCTTTCTCTGTCCTATGGCCTTTTTTCTTTGGGGTCACGAGCAAAAGCACACAACATGGAAAGCAGGGGAAAATAAGGATAGTCTTTACCCTTGTCGTCGTAGTAGATGACGATAGAACAAGAATAAACAGGAAGAGAATGTGCGGGCTTTTCTATCTTTACCATTCTGCTGGTGGCAGACCCCCCAAAGTTGTCTTTCTTTCACTATTCAATCTCGATCCTATCACCCTTTAATAATAAACGCTTCTATTTCTCTCTCTCTCTCTGTCTCACTCTCCCTATATACGGGCAACTTTGGGGAAAGAATGCACTTTTCTTTTCTCGATAATATTCTGTTTGTTGCCACGACAGTTTTCTCCTACTCAATGGTTCCAATCCCACACAACCATCATCGCCCATTATTATCATTTATTCACCCTTAAGTTTTGACAGCCGCAACCAATTTTGATCTCCTGTTTAGCTGGCTTCCTCCTGGGACGCCTCAACAACAATTCCCTCCCTTTCCTTCATGAATGAGACGGTCTTCCTTTTCTTATCTCACCAACCTACCCACAGTCTGAACAGAGGGGAAGAAAACAGAAATTCAATAGATATAATATGTAGCGCTTATATTTCTAGATGACCAAAAGTGTAGAAACCGCTGATTCTTGTAGTGTTAGGTCCAGTTGGACTAGCATCTGTCACTGCCAGAACTTTCACAGGCCAAGTTAGATGTTGATGACATAATGATACTCGCACACGCATTACGCTCACGACTAACATAAAGCAAATCAGGGAGGAAAGGTCAGATACCACATTAGTGGACAATAATTGCAACCAGCGAAGACATGCGAACGAATGTTTGTGTTTGATAAAGTTTTCAATTTTTTAGTTTGCATATGTGTATCGAGTTCATATTGGTTCCGTTCAACTTTGTCAAGGATTTTACTATTGTCATAAATGTAGCCGAAAGGGAGAGAGAGAGCAAGGGATGTTTATGACAGGCGATTCCTTTTCCACAGTCATTCGTAATTTTGAGATCAACTCATGCTTAGTAAGGGGAAGAGAGACTGAGTCGTCTTCGCATGGTATGCATGCACGTTGTACCTTGCGCAGGAAACAAATCTATAGAAGCCCTAATATTCTTCTGGATGTGTCTTTCCCTCGCTTCAAGATGAAGGAGGGAAAGACCAAGATGGTCATTAAGGATTCTCAAATTGAATGCATGCATGCGTGTATTCTGCAATATGCAGGAAAAACTTGGTTTCTGCTCACCGTCTCGCATACTGATTCCTTCATCAAGGGATTAAGTGGGCTTCATTAGGTCTACACTTGGAAATTTTTGGGCATGCTGTAAAGTCATAGGTAACATTGAAGGAGAGGACAAGATACGAGAGAGGGGGATGCATACGTGACAAATTGGGGATAAAATCTCCGGGGGGAACTTGGAAATCTCTTATATTGTCTCCCCTCACAACCATTATTTCCCCACAAAGACTCCATTTGCTTCAGACTGCCTTCCTCCACTTGTCCCTAAGTCGTCATCGACATCATCATCCCCGTATCAAATTAACAGAGTGCGGTTACCGCATGCTGTACTCACTGTCCTCTCGTCGTTGGCGAAATAAATTCACCGGATAAATGCCGCATGATGCCACCAACATGGTTTTCATCCTTATTCGTACCTCTGCTGTACCCTCTTACAAACATTCCCCTCACAGCTTTTGAATACATGGAGAATTTGTCCTTGTGGTAAAATCTTAATGCTCATGGGAATGCAGAATTGAGAATGTGGGGAAACAAAAGTATTGGACGTTGAGGTATGTGATAGTATACCGTGATTTCTTCCGTGGATCTTTTCATGTAAAACCATTGAGATTTCCCTTGCGGCCTTGTTTCAGAACAATTCTTCAATTCAAGCACCCTATCGGCGAAATTCATTTCACCAGTCGGAGTTGTATCAAAATTGCCGTGCCATGTTTTTTTTTGCTCCTGGTTGTCTTTCCCTTGTTTGCATAGACCTTGGTGCACAAGTACTCAAACACAACGGTATCATGCGCTAAAGTCAGACCTTGTGAGGGCACAGAAGAAAAGAAGGGCAAAACGGAAAGACGTGTACGTGTGTGAAAGAGAGATGTGAATCTGAGACAGAGTATGGGAGAAAGGAGTGTGTATTTTTGATGTTGTCATTTTCCATGATGCGAGGGAATTTGTGTGTAAAGTGAGTGCAAATCTCCAGCGGGACCAGGTTTGGAGTCAAATTGAATAGAAGGACACTCCTACATTGTGTTTTCCTTTTTCTCGAGTGCCTGTTGAAAATTTCATGAGAAATACTTCCACAATTCACCGATCTAATGAATATTCTATTTGTTTCTCTCCGTGAGTGAGTAGTGTGTGTAATACGTAGACTCGTTGTAGTCTCATTGTCGGTGCGCGGCATAATTTAATGCAGGAGAAAGGGAAGTCAAGTTGCTTTTTGATGAAGTCAAAGGTCTCACATTTTTATTATTTTCCCTCCCTCTCTCTCTTCTGTCCTCATCCGCTTCCGCATCCTGTAATAGTTTTTAGAGACTAACTGCATTAGTGCCCGCTTATGGGCTGCGTGGTGACAGGATGGCGATGTTTCTAAAGTGGAGCAAAAGTTCCACGTACCCGCAAGGGCTCCGAGTTTTCCACGAATCCTTGTTTACCGAATTGTTTTGCTAGGTATGTAATTCAGCCACGCGTCTGGTAGTGAAGCCGAGGTGACTTCTGATGTTCCTTTTATACAGACGTACTGTGTGATCCAGTCATTCTTAATTTACGCTACATGTGGATCCCAAATGTTTTGACATATTTTGACAGAAGTACAGAGCCTCCATCATAAACTGTGTGAGTGAAAGGTGTTACAATTTTTAACTGCGTAAATCCATTACCAGGTAGCTATAATAATTATTCTGAACGCACATAGTCTGAAGATTACTTATGCATTTGTATGCGGGGTGCATCCCAAAAGGACCAGTGAGTCATGTATATACACACGCTGGAATGGGTTCAGCATTTCTGTGAGAGTGGCTGATTTATGTGCTATCGAAATGTGTTTGGAAGGAAAATGTTAAGCGGCGGAAAATGATTTCAAGGTATTTACCTAAGCGCTCTCTCAGCTAGACAAAAAGAGGGAAAAGGAGCAATGAATTAAGCCGATCAGCAAGAAATACCTCCACTTCATAGGCCACCAGACCTGCAGCTAAATGTGTTATTATGTGAAGAACTGACTGACTTGAGGGAGAGACCGGTCGAAATGTTTGTCTGTATGCATACACACATGCAAGGAAAAAGCTATTAACTTTACTGCTATTGCTCACTCCTTCACAGAATCTGTTTACCTTGAACACTTTAGAGTGGAAGAGGGAACCCCATAAGGAACGTATGTACATTGAATGCAGTGTGACGGTGGACACAGAATTACTTACTGGCCCATGGTGTACTCCTACCCTGGGTACTATGTAACTGTAGTAGGACGTTCTAAATAGTAAAATAAACATGAGAAAGTTATTTGCTGGCTTTAGGGTCCATCAGACAGATCAGGTCATGTGTGTGCTATGTGGGAAAGCTGTAGGAAAACATACTAACTTGCTCTCGTTGTTGTTCTTGCAAATCGCCATCGCATTGGCAGAAAACATTATCTGCTCCACTCAACTACATAGCTTGATTAATTCATATTCAATACTTTGTAACGGTGCTGGCAGGGTGGGCAGGCGATGATAGTATATACGTGAACACGTAAAAAACAAAATGGCACACAGTTGCTTCATCTTGTAATCTGTCAAACGTATAGCATCTCTTCACACAGTGTAGGACGAGTGTAAGGAAGAACAGGCTATTGTATGGAACTGACCAGAGTTTTGGCTTCCAGCTCAAAAGATCTCATCAGTCATTATGTTGCCCTTGTTGGAAAGGAGTCAGTCAGGATGGGAGATCGGCTGGTGAGATTATAAAGACTGCAATCATTACTGGTGATTTGGTGAAAGGGACGAGTTGGACGCTTTTTCCGCTACTCGCACTTCTCGCTCATCTTGTCCTTCCCCGCTTTTGTTCTTTTACTTGCTCCAACGCCTCCCTTCTTGCTCCTCTTTTTTGTACACAAACACATCTACCACACACGCACCACACGATCAGCAAAAGGTTTCTCTCACTAATTTCAGCTGTGTCTGTGTGTATTTGTGTATGTGCTTCATTGGAAGAGGGGAACCAAAGATTTTTCACGGAGCAGAACAAGCTGAGGTGACCTGACTGAACGTCAATAGTCAGCCATGAACTCAACGGAGGTTCATAATTATAGAGAGGTGAATATGGGAAACTTTATCAACTTTTTCGTTCCGACAGAAGAATATATCGAAGGAGGTTATAGAGGACGAGTGCTACTTCACCGTGCCTCCTTGCCTGTGTAGTCTGCGGCAGATGAGATTATGGATGTAGTAGGACTCCGACAGATTGCCTGCATAGAAGCACTGGCCCTGAGCTTGATGATTCCAATGTCAGCCGTCATGAAAGGACGAACGTGAGTAAAGGGGCAATTAGTGCGGCAAAAAGATTTTATTTGTCTTTTAAGTGAGTCCTAATAAGTGCTTTGTAAGACACAATATCTTACTACACACCTGCTAATGACCAACGTTTATGGCTTCTCGGGACTGCTGTTCCAGGTTGACTTGTAGCCATGGAGATGTACCGCCATGATGTGAAGTAATAATACACTCCCGTGTGTGGCCAGGTTCAATTGTCAAAAGTCATGTGAAACTCAACAAATGTTTTTCATACTTGAACCTTTCATTAGAGGAACAAAGATGACGAAGGCCAGTACAGATAAATCTACTTTACATTTAAAGGTTTTAAAAGGGTACAGTCGAATTGTTTTGCCTTTATACACGCCCATCGTTGTCTCTTGCTGTGTCATGCCTTCCACGGTCCCTTCAAATGGACAATGATCTTGGGACTCCTGTGATGAATCTGTCGTCGCTAATGTGAGGGTACATTTGAGTGACTTAAGTATTGCAGGAGTTACTTGCCGGCGGCTGGACAAGATGTTCTAATGAACGTTCCCAGGGTTTGTGTACACTTGAATGAAATAAATATGACTGACTGATCATCCACCCATGCATACATATGTAGTAAGACGCGGGAGGGCAATAAATGCCGTCGGTTTGAGCATGTAGAGTTTAGTTACATCTGCTGAGGTGGTATTCATTAAATTGGACGGGAATTATTACTGGCCAAAGTGACTACATCAGGCTTGTAGGGTCATAAATTCAAACAACAAATGTTCAAGTCCTTTTAAATTGTGATCATTTGTGTTGAAGAGATAAGGGAATGACTAATGATTATGTATGTATGTATATATTGGTCTGTGTTTGCGTGTTCTTTGGCACAGGTAAAGTTCGACGGGATGTTGTCCACTTTAATTTGTCCTCACTGGTGGATGTCGAGAGCGTGTCACGTGCTGAAGTCCATGTATTTCGACGAGCTAGTCGTGGAAAAACATCTCGAACGAAATTCTCCTTTGCTCAGCATCGGCTGCGACTGCGGAACTTGCCCAAGAAATTTCTCTCTACAATCATTTCATTGATGCCGTCAAGAGGTTGGCAGGCTGTTGATATTACCAGCACCATCAAGACATCTTTAGGTGAGTTAAATCTATCTATATAACTTAAATCCTGCACTTATACATGAACTTAATAGTAGTGGTTGTCGCAAAGCTGACTTTACTTGCATGTCAGCATTGAGTACCCCTCCGTCCCTACCCCTCTTTGTCGTCTCCTCCCAACAAACTTCTTTCTTTGTAGGGATGTGAACGATTGGGCCAATTTTAGATCTGAAAAATGTTTCTCCATGTTCATGGACTGTGAGTGAGTGAGTGAGTGTATGTGATTTAAGTCGTGAGCCGAAGCAAAGTTCGTGCTACGTGTGCCTATGAGCATGGAGTGTTATATGAGTTTGTTCAAGAAAGATGTATGCATGTCAGGGTGGATTTGCCGTCCTCTCGATATTGCTGATTGATCTATTGACATTGTGCTGTCGGATAGGAAAGAGGAAGTTGTGATTTCATCTTTTCATTCCCTCAGCATGTGTTGTTACATAAGCAAAGTTTACACATGGAGTACTTACGCACCTTGTGAAGGTGGTGGCAGTCAAGGTACTGTAAGACATTATGATGTGAGGGGTTGGATGTAACTTAAGAGGAGGAAGACGACGATGTTATAGAGGAAGTACTAGGAAGGAGAGAGAGGGTTGTCATGAGAGGTTAGAAGGAATACAGACCTTTACATTTCTTACGAAAGTGATTTGTACAAGATCTAAATCAATTTGATGCCGAGGATGAAGCGTAGGTTGTCGCTCTGCGTATGTTGCTGTTGTTGATGTTGTGTCGTCAAGTACATTCTTTGGTTTGACAACTTTTAGGGAAAGCCAAGTTGCTTTCAATGACAGTGGAAGCGAGCATTCCTGAGTTTGGAACGGGGAGAGCAAGATATCACACAATACCCGTGGACGAAGTTTTGCGGGTCGCCTACAGACCATTCTTGGTAATTTTTTCCTACTCAGATCCTTTGAGCTCTTCCGTATCAAGCTCCATGCTGCCAGGATCATCAGCGTCATCAGCCTCCTCGTCCTCCTTCTCCTCCTCCTCCTTAGCAGCAAAACTCCCCTCTCTCAGCTGGGATGAAACAATGCCAAATGAGAGGAAATACTCAGCCGACTACTACCGCTATTCGTATTCCTCCTCCACAAACCCTCCAAGTATTGATAGCTACTCACCCTTGGATAATCATGGTCAAAACTTTGACGAGCTGGAGAACAGTCTCAAGTCCATTCTCAACGTGAATAAGATTGGAGCGGTGGTGGAAAAGAACAATCTGGCTGACAAAGACTTAGGGCTGGAAAACAATGAAATCAGCGAGAGCAATCCCATGGATCACTTTCACTTTTTCCGATCATTGGGTCTGCCCAAATCTATGGCAGAGATCCCGTTGATAAATCATTCCAATTCAGTGGTCAAGAAAAGATCGATTGAAGACAATGAATTCTCCCAAGATCGCTCGGCCAGTCCCTTTCACTACTCAAATGATGCCAGCAGTGGCAAGCACTCACGACAAAGGGCTCAGAATGAAAACTCTGACTGGAATGATGCAGATGACCTAAACTTACTCTCAAACACTCTCACCAGTAGCAGTAATAAACGCAGTCATGGTGGTGAGGATCAGATGGATGAAAAGGAGCTCTTATTGCGTCAAGATAATCTCGACAATGAACTCAGACCGTCAGATATGTCGCCAGCAACAGCACTATCACCATCATCATCATCGGTGTCGTCAATACCCTCATCTAAAGAAGGAAACCTTAATCCCATCTTGCCGTATCCATGGAGAAACCGTTGGTGGAATGAACCTTTGGACAATTACTGGCTTCCAACATCCAGCAAGTCTCGCTCTCGACGAAGAGGAGGGAAAATGAATAAGAGAAAAAAGTTGCGAGGAAATCGCAGAGAGAAGAAATATTGGACAACCAGAAGAAGCCCACCACCACCCACAATCCCGTCACTGGTTACTAAGAGTCTCATAACAGACGCCGAAGCGTTAAACAAGGTGAGTTGATTTACACACTTGTGTGCCATGTACGTTAGCCATCTCAGACAGAGAGTCTCTAACTCGCCTTCTGTGTCTGCTTGTACACGTAGAAGGAGAAGACTACTAGGGAGAAAACATTAGTTTCTAAAGGCTTACGACAAGGACTCATGCTTTGGAAACTAAGAGTTGAGAATATACGTGATTTTTCCCCAATTTGTCTTCCCTCTACACGAATCCGCTCACGTTTCGTAGTGGTCGCCTTTTAGGCGCTGAACAAACTCACCAGAACTGTGGGATATACTTGTGATTGTCGTCATAGTTCTCCCTGCTTGCATGGAAATTACAGACGTATCAAAAAGTCACAAGTAGAACGATAGAAAGAAAGGGGATATATATTTGCAGAGGAAATTATGAAAAGGGTTGGAATTTCATCATAAAATCCCTTACATTTGTCAACGTAATGTTCTCAATAATTATGGAATATCATTGGGTTTGTGACAGGCTGAGGAAGCGGCTGATGAAACCGGGAGGAGAGGCAGTAGCAGAAGGATGAAAATGGCTAACTGTCGAGTTGAAGAATTGTCCGCGGACACAGCGAATTTTGACTGGGCGGAACGAGTCATTGCACCTGCAGTCTTTCCGCTAAACTTTTGCCATGGATCCTGTTTTCACCTCCCGAAATATAAGGTAGTAACTTTTCCTAACTTACAGCATTACTCAAAATACCGAAGAAACGAGGGAGTGGGATAACATAGCGGGGAGGAGCGGAGGAAATAATATTTGATACGCTCTTTTTTCTTCCTAGGCTCTTGTCAAGCCACAAAATACCTTTGAGACATTTACTCTCAGTTTACCTCAGGTACTTGGCTTTTAATGGAACAGAATAGTTGTACTTAGCAGGGCATAAAATGCAAAAGAGATTCGTTCCATACGCTCTCCTTCTGTTCAGCTGAATTGAGCAGCAAAGAGGGTGACATAATGCCATTGCGGGGTGGATATGGGTTCTTACACTAGAATATGCTGGCTAGAAGAGTTTGAGATGAAACTGAAAATCCGTCCTTCATGCCGATTTTACCCCAATCCTTTTGTACATTTGTTAGAAATGAGCCGGTCGGTTTTAACTTGGAATCTTGAAGATGGATATTAGAGCGAGTATTAGGGTCCTAAAATCCCTCTAGACCGCTGTGTGCTGTCTGATTTGATCGCTCCTTGCCTCTGCATAACCCATGTAAGTTACTGTCGCAAGAGAAAAGGAGGAAATCCCGTGTGCTGGGAAATATTGTGTAATAAGACCAGTCCGCTTTACGCGTCACATATTTTCCAGCTGTTTGCATTATTTTTTTCAGTTTTTACGTTAATGGACATTCCAAGTCTTCTGTAATTTTGCCCATGTATCTTCAAAAATTGATGGTCACGGTCACTGTGAAGAAGGGGGATTCTCATGGGCATTTTCTCCACCAAAAGAACAAAGACCAATTGTAACTAATAAACACATTTCTGACTCGATTGCAATTATGATTGGAGTTACAGGAAAAATTGTAATTCATGAAAGTTTGACAAAGCGAGTTGCGTACACGGGGTGACGCGTGCGGTTGGTTTGTGCAGGCGTAAAAGTTTTTCTCATCTTGTGCATAAGTTAATGAAAAAAATTCGGCCGTGAATGAATTATGACGTTGATTCAGGAATGTTTTTTTGTGTGCTCGGATGGTGGATCAGGAGGGAAATGAAATGGATGCTGGAGCTGATGAGAGTCTACAACAGTGGTAGCACAAAGTAACCGGAAATAAGGGAATTATTTCTAGTCACGAGTTTGCCAGTAGCGTTGTAGTTAAGTGTGAAGTGTGTGGAGCCTGCTGATGCGGTATTATGTGCTCCCTTATTGACGTGAGCAAGTAACTGCTGCCGCATGCAGTACATTAGCATTTCTCCGGCTAGGTGCCAAAGATTTTACGCCTTGTGTTCACAAATTTCATTTTATAGCCACGCGGATGAAGCATCAATAGGAGTGATTATACGGACGTATAAGAGCTGAACTCAACTTTACTCTTCTCCACAGAGTTTTGACTCTCACTCCCCACACTAAGTAGGAATACTACGTATGTGCAGCACTATGCACTAATCCAGGAGTACTTCGTGCCTTTCCCTCCTCCGTCCGTCACAAAAGCATTCATATGAGCTCGGTAGAATTTATACTCCGTGATTATTGTGGCGAGATGAAGTTGAGAAGGAAGAAGATTGAGTCTTAGCGATATGGCTCGGAACTTAAGTGGTTCGAGATGTTAAAAGTGATTTATTCCACAAAGTGTGCGTAATCCTTTATGGCTTAAGAGAAATCCCGTCAATATTAAACAGTATGCCAAGCTGATTAGCTAAGACGTCCTGCTCTTTTTCTACGCTTTCAAGAATCACAAAAGGTGACAAGCGGGATCGCTTCAACCATTGGTGTGGTATAATGCATTGCACCTTCCATGATGAAGATTATTCAGACTGATGTGGTGGAAATTAGCGGTTCATGAGAAACGAATCTAATCCCGGTCTTATGTGTTGGTTTATAGGAGGTGGCCGACTCGAGGGAGGATAGAGGGAACATTGATTTTGAATACTCAGCGTCCGTCATTTCTCCAAGCCCTTGTTGCTCTCCGTCACGGAAGAAGCGGTTTGTGGTTCTCTACACGGATATTCATGACAATATCATTCTACAGATCCACCCCAACGTCACAACGGAAAGCTGCCTATGTCTATGATCGCGCAGTGACAACGCACACGAACTCGCATTTCCTCTCGATTTCGTTCAAATTCTTTCTTCTGTCCCTGCCTGATGATTATTCCTACGTGCACGCAGATAAAAATTTTCAAGTCGTTTCTGGTTTTAAGCGCTATCACTGTACTAAAGGCACCGTAGAACGTAACGATGCCAATGGTTTTTTAACTGAAACCAAGTGCATGACATTCTACGTAAGAGATAACACACCAAAACGTGTTGCTTCTGTTTACGGGAGAAATCTACGATGATTGCTGTCCGTGGATAAATAAGATTAGTACAATTAGAGAGTTTCATTTATCGCAAACACATGGAGTATGTGGACCTGCGTGTAGCCTCTCTTTTATGTATCAGGACTTGGCATGCAATTAGCACCCTCATCCTATTATTATTTCCTGTTGTGTTTACAGAAATCTAATTAGCGCAAAGGAGAGAACACAATGGTTTGTAGTAGGTGAAATAGAGTACCAGAGGGAAACAAAGCAAATTGTTTGCGTGCTGTTCTTGTTTGTAACCCGGTAGAGATGGTGGCGACGTAGGTGGGACCACATCCTACAATTAACAAGTCTATCTTACTTACTTTTTAACATCGGCATTATGGCAGCTCTTCCTTATGTATGCATGTACCATCAATCACACTTGTATTACGCTTGGGAATGTTTATTTATTTTTCTCCTATGATCCTCTTATGCGTTTTAATTCATATGTACGTAAACAACCTGTAGGCAACTGTGTTGAATGTGTAGCTTGTAAGTTATATCTTAGAGCAATTTGAGAGGGAATTCAAAACCAGGAAGAATTGCATCACACCCGTCTTTCGCTCTGTGTGAACTTAGAGAGGGATATGGATGACTTCTTCGATATGACATTTTCGTATCCGGATTCACCCCTCTCATCTCTATCACTATGCTGTATAAAGTGGAAAATCATCCATATTTAAATTCCTGTGCAATGTACTATTGTTGATAACAGAAGAATACGAGGAAAATCATATAGAAAAATCTTGGAGTGAGGAATTTAATGCTTTAAATGCTGTCAGAGGGGTGATCTTAATTCCAGGTAAGAATCTGGGGGACGTGCGAAGTTCGCCACTCTTTCGAATTTTAGAACTCAATACGTATACTGTATTACATGTAAGATAAACACTTTGGAATCGCTATGTTAAGCATGTAGTAGCTATATTACTATTGTAAGTAAATTGCGTTTACACGCGGATACGACTGAATCAGCGGATTCGCGGCGCTGCAGTAGCTCCTTAGATATTAGTCACGATAAGGGAAATTGTATGGGATAAAATGGAAGGACTGTCGTAGAGAAACAATCAACGTGGAATATTCAAATGCATTTTCATCCCCTACCAGCACGTCTGTGTTGCATTAGATATTGTGTAAACATGAGTGTTAATATTAGTGTGTTAGGTGTGGAATTTGATACTCCCCCGGCACCAAAAGCTTTTCAAAACGCAGCCACATATACACGCAATTAGATTATACAGGACATACCATTATTAAATGCATTTGAAGGGGTTAGTCGTACGCGTCGATGGCACACCGATCCATAGGTTAAGACGTGGATGAATTTTTCATTATACATAGCGGTTCTGTACGCAGAACGTGCGTTAGGATACTTTGCATTTGCACACATATGATACGGAGTGCTGAAGTGAAGACTTGAAGGTTTGAAGAGCTATCACCCTTGCCACTGTTTAGAAATAATGGGCCAGTGATGAGGAATAATAATTGTGAAACGTCAAAAGTAAAATCTTCGATGCTGACTTTACACAGACCTTGACAAAGTATTGGGAAGCTCTTTAGGGTAATCCTCTTTGAGCTAACAACGTTCGCATTTAAGAGTACGATTCACAGTCACATCCGTATTTTGATAAAATCTTATCGTTGTGAATAATCTAGATCACTTAAGACGGAGAAGGTGTGTGACTGTGTGCGTGCGTATGAGTTTAAACAGCTGTTGTTTCACATATGGGGGGAGAGAGTACATTGTGCGGCTTGACCATATTGTGATTTCTGGATGAAGATAAACGGATGGTCGTGTGAGCGACAGGAGGAGGGTGAGTAAGAGTTGAGAAGATTCAATTCAATACCGCACATTCTATCCGTCTGGTAGGGATTTACTGCTCTGTATTCGTTTCAGTGTGAAACAAATGGCCATTTTGCCGCCACTTACTCCACACATGTACACAAACACACTTTTAGTTCGACAGGAGACTTTAAGTAAATTGGTACAGCGAAGAAGAGTAATCAGACTAACATATTCTCGTGCATTAGTGTACGCAGTGTACTGTTAAGCAATCGTATTCAGTCAAGTCGTCAGCGTAGCGCTTTTCACTTTGGGTACATTCGGACAGAGTCTTTGTAGGGATGAACTGCCGTACAAATTCGAGAAGATAGGGACGCATAGATCAGAGCCAGGAAATCATTGCTAGATTAATTCAGGAATGAATTTAGTGTGAGCACTGAATACGTAATTGGACAGCATTATCATCCTGTTCTCTCCAATGTTGTTACAGAGTGTGAAATTTAGACACATTGTCGTCGTTTGGTAATAATAAATGTTTGATATGTTGATAACTATACTCATAAATTTAAACGGAATAAAATGTTGAATTTTTAATATGTCATTAATCTTGTTATCACGCTCATTTCCGCATACAGCAAGTTGCGAATACTAACCATGGGCCCGTTAACGTGCACGTCATTGACTGTTAGCGTTGTCGGTTCGATTTGCATAAGCGCCGTTCTTCCATCGTTTACGACAGACCACTTGGTTACAACTTGCAGCATGTGTACGCAGTCTTGTTCTGAAACCGTAACACCCAGCCAGTAACTCTGTCGGCACAGTGGAACGCATTTTCCCTCTCCACATTGCTAAAGCATACAGCTACCATAGCTGACACTAATAATCTGCCTTTCAGGACGTCTGCTTTGTAATATCAGACTGTAGTGAACTGCTTTTGGTATCTACTTATAAACTAAAATCATGCCTGACTGGCTTTAGGGACCCGATGGACTCCTAGACAAAATTGTTCTATTTCACGTTCAAAGCACGCAAGTTCTGCATTTTAGCTGCCAAAAAGAGCAAATGAAATGATGCTAGACCGAGCTTGCTGATTATACCCCATGTCCAACATTGTCATTAGCGAGATTTAATGACAAGCTTTGCTCAGAAGGAATAGGGGAAAGCCGTTATTGATACTTTCTCACACGCACCTATGGATTGCACTTACAGGAATTTAGATCCAAACGTGCACCCAGTGCACTTAAATTATGAATAAATCTGACTTATTGGCTAAAATGACGTGGTCAGGAAGAGTTGGAGCGGTGCGGTGTGCTGGGAGTGCAGAACACTCTTTCAATCATTCTGAGCAGTGTTCTCTTCGTTGACTCAGTCCATTTCCTAATTCGGAGTCATCCTTGTTCTGTCACAGCAATCAACCGCTGTAAATTAGCCTAATTCACTAAAATTTGTGGGGGACCAAAAGTCATTAAGCTTTATTACAAGCTTACCCTATTGCCTACCTGTGTGTTGGAAATGAACATAGAGTAATGCCTCTTGTATTTGATGGTTTTTGGCGGTTGCAGCCGCTCGTGTAAGGAGATT
>JAQIWI010000035.1:0-108424 GCA_034698825.1 Deuterosminthurus bicinctus
AATTGAAATAAAAATTAAATTAAATAAATTGAAATAAAAATTAAATTAAATAAATTGAAATAAAAATTAAATTAAATAAATTGAAATAAAAATTAAATTAAATAAATTTAAATAAAAATTAAATTAAATAAATTGAAATAAAAATAAATTTAAATAAATTGAAATAAAAATTAAATTAAATAAATTGAAAAAAAAATTAAATCCAATAAATTGAAAAAAAAATTAAATTAAATAAAGTGAAAAAAAAATTAAATCCAATAAATTGAAAAAAAAATTAAATCCAATAAATTGAAATAAAAATAAAATTAAATAAATTGAAATAAAACCTCATGGACCTTGCGAAAATTCCTGATTTGCCTCGGACTCTACTCATACAAATTGTGGAGTTGGTTACTATGGCCTTGAGACTTAATTTGTGATCACCATCGTAATCGTTTCCAGCTTCATACGGCATTCTTGTGAGACCTCGAGGAAGGACATTTAAATATCAGTTACAGTGGTTTCGGAATGGGGCATGTCATCCCCACAAGGAAATGTCAACTTTCCCAGGGGAAATCCCTCCATCCCATGTTAAATCCCATACGAAAATTTCCATTTTGATCGTCAAATTCTTGTTTTTCTTGAATACCCTAACAACCACTGACCACCAATTATACACAGTAAGTTACCACACTAGCGACTACGTTTGTAAATGGTTGCTTTCGGCATATTGCTCAAAATCACATCCACAGCATTTCTTGTAAAAGCATTTTTCAAACCGTGCTTGCTGGTATCTTCCTTCTTTTGTTTCAACTCCGCAGCTGCAGCAGGATTTACATCATTAGATTCATGCTTCCTTTTCTTCTTTTTGTGTGTCCTGTTAATAATACCAATATGGATAATTAACCAAGCTCGTAGTTGTTGACAACCGGAACCAATGTTGAGCTCAAGTAAAACTTACGCTTGTTTTTCTCCCTTCAGCCGAAGTTTGTTTCCTTTAGCTTTAGCATACTCTCCAGACATGATTCCTCGTCAAAAACCCAAATTAGTGTATGCAAAAAAAATCACAAATTTTAAATTTCTGTTTAAACTTGATTTTCGTCAATATATAAAAGAACTTTGGACATAAATCCAAAAACAGAATAATTTTAACGGCAGAACGACAACAACCTCTGGAGCGTAATATTCAAATTTCCCGCATCAACATTCTAAAAGCAAGGATAACTGCGGATACTGAATATTGTGCTTGCATTTAAGCCGTTGGGAATTTGTCGATACAGTTTCAAATGCAAGTTATGACATTGCTATAATAATCAACGTTTTGTCGGAAGTTGGGCCATTTCGGAGCTCTTTCTCCATTTCTATAACTTGACTAAAATAGTTTTATTAAAATTTGTGGGTGCTCTAGTGGTGAAAGCTGCTTTCCCCTGTGTCCGTATTATGGAAAAGCCTTTAATAATTATTAGCATGGCGTCGGTGGCTTCCGTTAAGAATATAGTCCTGCTATCTCAAAAAACTTGATCAGTATTTAGTCGCGATTTTATTTTATACGTCGAATCCACTGCTGCTATAGGCGTTTTTCCCCAGCTGATTCAAGTGTTTACAAATTCTGATCATACGATACCACGGGGGCTGGTCTGTCTTATCAGTTTCCACCCCGTATTTTGTCAAATGTCATTTATGATGATGATTGAAGAGCTTGTAAGCTTGTAGGTGTAAAAATATTGTATTTTTTTAAATTTACATCAGCAGTATGATTGTTTGTAAGTGCAACGGACGTGTGATTTATCATCATGTGGTTTCATATTAATTCAGAACCTTTGATTACTCTACATAATGGGATGGGATGGGACGGGAAGACTTGAAAGGTCACATGAAGCCATTGTTTACTTACTATCTTGCTTTGTAGTAGGGAAGAACTGAGGACAAAATGATTGGAGAAAATGATGGTTATATGAGGCAAAAATCCATCTTAATTTCTCATGCTTTTATGTGCTCTAGCAAAAGCAGGTTTCTTTGTAGAGAAATGTGGATTTTCTCATGGATGCTTTACTTTTTGCTGCCTGACTGGCTCACATTTTTCTACAGTTTGTTGCATAGGGCTTATGGCATTTGAATTGTGCACTTTTCAGACAGTGAGAGATTAAGTAAGATTATCTTCCTTGTATTGTTGTCAAGAGGCTTCCCAGATAGCAGATTTTTCGCACTCTTGAACCAGTAGAACTTTGCCCAGCTCGTCGTCATTTATTTGGAAGCAGATGAGAGAGTGTTCGGGGTATCCTGTCCACATCATTTGTGAATCTGTTGTTGGGACGGACGAGGATTGGAAGGTTTGTGGTGGGCTGCTTGATGTTGTATTGTGAAGTTGTTGTTTTTGTGTGAAACCACTTTAAGCTTGACGTCCACATCATTGGCTTTTAACTTGGCCTGTTCAGAATGGGGAAAGGCCCTGCAGATCAGTTCAACCTTGACAAGAGGTAAGCGCCTGGAATTTCTGCTCATATTTCTCTTTAGAATTAAGTAAATTTTGTAGTAATTGGCAAGTATTTATCATATACTTGACGTTCATTTATGTGTAGCAGATATTAATCTTTAATATGTGTATTGTCTTCCGATTTGACATTGACATTATATGGCTGAAAGTGTTGTTAAATTTTGGAGGTCCCCTGTTCGAACTTGAGTTGTAATTTATAAAGGAATTTCTGCTTTTTTTGCAGTGGAAATCAAACTTCAGACATGAACCGACTGCTCAGATTTGACGGACGTGTTGTGGTCGTGACCGGAGCTGGAGGTGGACTTGGGAAGGCTTATGCCCTTTTGTTCGCTTCCCGTGGGGCATCCGTTGTTGTTAATGACCTCGGTGGGAATCAGTTTGGTGCTGGGGCTGCTACCAGGGCTGCTGATACTGTTGTAGATGAGATCCGGAGCAAGGGTTAGTGAATACAGTTGGAAATTAAATGTTCTGGAAGGAGGAAAGTAATGTTTCATGTTGATCTGATATCTGGTACAGGTGGAAAAGCTGTGGCGAACTATGACTCTGTGACGGAAGGAGAGAATATAATTAAAACAGCCATCGACAGTTTTGGAAGGGTCGATGTGCTTGTGAACAATGCTGGGATTCTTCGTGATAAGAGCTTTGCTAAAATGTCCAATCAGGATTGGGATTTGATTCATCAAGTCCACCTGCAAGGTGCCTACAGAACAACCCGAGCGGCGTGGGACTACTTTCGGCAACAGAAGTACGGGAGGATCATCAATACTGCGTCCACGGCTGGAATTCTGGGGAACTTTGGTCAAGCCAACTACTCAGCTGCTAAGTCAGGATTGATTGGGTTCAGTAATACATTGGCCATTGAGGGTGGACGAAGCAATATTCATACTAATACCATTGTGCCTGTCGCTGGATCGAGATTGACGGAAGGAATCCTTCCTCCAGGTATGTCTTCCAGTCTGAATTATGTGCATCATTTCTTGAGAGTGGCAAGGATGCAAATTGTAATAATATATTTTTGCACAGATCTTCACGCTGCTTTGAAACCTGAATTGATCGCACCTGTTGTGGCATGGTTATGTCACGAGAACTGTGAAGAAAATGGTGCTGTTATTGAAACTGCTGCTGGTTACGCAATGCGATGTAAGTTTGAAATTCCGTTTGGTGTATTTGGGTGTTAAGTATGCTTTGTGGAACGTCATGTGCACGAAAATTTTGTATTTTGTAGATGTTTGGGAACGATCCAATGGTGCTTACTTGAGGAAAAACTTGAATGAAGACGTTACTATCGAAACCGTTCAGGATAAGTGGGAAGAAGTGACTGATATGAGCAAAAATAGTGAGAGACCTCCGGCTATTGAGCAGGCCTTGTTTAAATTCCAAGAGGCCTTGGAAAATATGGAAGCGGGTACTGTACCGACGTTGAGTACTGCCAGTATTACACGTGAAAATATTGTGGATTCATTGCAACTTAGTGAAACCTATAAGTATGACATTAACGCCGCTATCTTATATGCCATTGGTGGTAAGGAAACCAAAAATTATATGTAACAATAATCATCAATATTGGCATCGGGCTGTAACTAAGAATATCTGACATTCGACAGTTGGTGTTAGCACTCAAGATGCTAAGGGTCTTCGGTACTTGTACGAGAATGCTGATGACTTCCAAGTTTTGCCTACCTTCGGAGTGCTTCCCGGTTTTGGTCTTATGTTCCGCACTCTGGAAATCCCTAGCCTCGAAATTGACTTCACCCAAGTCTTGCATGGAGAACAGTACCTTGAACTTAAAAGACCACTACCTGCTGAGGCAAATCTGCGAGTCAAGTCTAGAGTCGTCGATGTCTTAGATAAGGGGTCCGGCTCCTTGTATATTATTCGCAGTAAGTAGAAATCAAGCTCTACAGATCATTACCGTCTTCGAGATTGTTAACTGAAACAAAATGAATGCTCCTTGGAATCTAGTTGAAGCCGAAGATGAAGACGGTGACTTGCTCATGTCGGAGTCGTCCATATTTGTGGTCGGTAATGGAGGGTTTGGAGGAAAACGTGATACGGACAAGCCCATCAGCAGGCCAGTGCCTGCTCCAAACCGAGCTCCAGATCAGGTTCTGGAGTACCAAACCAACCAGGATCAAGCTGCTTTGTATCGTCTATCTGGGGACCTGAACCCTCTTCACATTGACCCTAACTTCGCCAAAATGGGAGGATTTTCTAAGCCAATCATCCACGGACTGTGTTCCTTCGGAGTTGCGTCCCGGCTGATCCTGAAAGCTTACGCTGATTCCGATGCTAGCCGCTTTAAGGCAATCAAGGTAAAGCCGAAGTCTTGTGAATGGCTCAGGAGCTTGATATGAAGATACATTGAGATTTTCTAACTCGCCTCATGATTTTCCTATAGGGCCGCTTTGCCAAGCCAGCCTACCCCGGTGAAACACTTCAGGTTCTCACGTGGCGAGAAGGCAGCAGAGTTCACTTTGAAGTCAAGGCTAAGGAACGAGACGTTTCCGTCATCACTGGTGAGATTCGTGATCTGTGGTACATTGTATGTAAACATAGCATTATGAATAACAAAATCTGTTTCCATAGGTGCTTACTTGGATCTTACCGACGGTGGCAAGTCCAAACTTTAAAACTCCTACCTGTGATCGAATGAAGTTACATTTAAATATACTACTATCATTCCACAAACCGAGTGCAATGCTCAAAGCTCAACTATTTCGTGCGATTTCACAAAACAATAATAATTCTTCGTCGTCATCCGCAAATATAATATAACTTGATATTCCAACTAATTTGTTGCAATCATGATCAAGTTCACACTGTGGAACAATTTCATGGGGCATATGACTAGGTTTGGACAGATTAAATTTTAATGACGGTTGAAATTCCGAAAATTTATCTTCACATACTTTCTTCTTATTTCTCATGATGTCTTTTACATATTCATTCAAATAACAAACAATAAGATTAAATGCACAAATGTTCGTTCGAATATTGAGTACAAATCTATCCTTCAGAAATCAGAGGGTTTTATTGAGGTCACGTTCAGGGGGTAACACAACTGCCTTACTTGGATTTCTTAGTGGCAAGAACAGCTTCGTACTTGGATTTGCTTGATTGCCACAACATAAATGGAATGAACAACGGCGGCACGGACATGACGGCGAATGCAGCCCAGTCAAGCTAGAAGAGCATAAAACACGATCGTAAATCCTCAATATCTTCAAAATTAAAACCTGTCCAAGTCTCCCAAATCCGCTGAACTAAATTCCGAATCAGCCTTTTTCAAGCTTCAGAATTTCTTTCTCACATTCAAGAAGCACACACTAATACATATTTTCATGTCAACTTACCAAATGAGGAGAGAAGCGTTTGTCGAATTCCCTGAATGGAGCAATGTATCCCTCACCGGGTTCACTGGACCATCCATGTTGTACCTAAAATTAAAAAAAAAAACACACGCCCATAAGTACTACTGAATATCTAAACGCATCCAGTCCGGTTCCTCGCCGGCATGTTACCTTCCAAACTTTGGATGAGAAACCCGGAAACTTAACAACTATAGCCGGCTGAACTAAATTATGTGAGACCAACTTACTTCAGCATCTTCTCCAGATGTGTAAGCAACTTCGGCGGCAGTGAAGTTGTAGTAGCCGGACTTGAGTGGCCGGACGACAATCGTATGTGACACATTTCCTTGTGGGGGAATGCGCCCGAGACCGACTTCCGTCTGACCCGCAACGACAGAGAAATCCGGACCGAAGCTGGAGTCCTTGAGCTGAACATTGTTGGCCGCAGCGTTACCGACGTTAAACACACTGTACTTAATCACCACGTCCATGGATTCAACTACAAACTTATTAAGAAGTTGTTTAGAGGCCAATAGCCGGGCCTTCTCTTCTGCTTGATTCAAGTCCGCAGCTCCGGCCAATAAAAAAAGGCCTAAGAGCCCTAATAATGCCGCTGATCTATTCATGGTATTTTTTATTAATTAATTCGGAACAACAATTGTAAATATTTTTTGACAATATGGAGCCAGGAAGACGTTGGCTCTCAGTACGGTCGGTCAAGCTTTCGCCACTTGTAGAAGTATACAGAATCCTCTGTATCTCAAACACTCCTCAACTGCTGTCTGTCGCTCTCTTCTGCGATGCTTTCTCAACAACAACCAACAACGTGTGCCACTCTATGCTGATCAAGGCATTCTCTGCCAGTCCTTCCCTTACAGCTTCAGCTAAATCCCAGCAACTCTTTGGGCACTTACCTTTTAACTCGTTTGCCACCGTCGTGCTACGTGGAATCTCACTTGAGTGACATCGCAAGACTCAACGCTCACCGGGTCTTCAATGCCATCTAATGGAGTCCAAAAGACCGAGCCGGCTTTTCTTCACAACATGTTGTTTTTTTCAAGTCCTTTCCCGCTCCCATTATACGTACAACATTTCGTCATACTCTTCATAGTAAAGTATTTTTCCAAACAAAGCAAAAGGGACCGTGTACCCTAAAAATAAAGTCAGTCATTGCCTTACTACAATTAGGATTTTACACGAGCATTTTGCATAAAATAACTTGGACTTAAAGTGGGAAGAAGTATCTGCTGTCATCGTCTATTACTGCTGTCAATCATGTTTTTGACTCGGGTAAAGTGTTGAACGATTATTTAAGTAGCCGTGAGAATTGACTTTTGAATAAGTTTTGTTCTAATTTGAAAAATGTTTAATTTGTCTTTGTTAGATTGTTCGAAGAACTCTGCCTCAATTAGGTAACTTGGCGGAATGTCAGAGAGTGCGTTTCGAAAGCACTCAAGCTCAGGAGGCACCTCATAGAGTGGAAAAGAGTAAGTTTTTTAGTCGTTTGAATTTGATGTTATTTATCAAGAATGAATCTGAAATTGTTGGAGGGATCTATTGTGAAAATATTTAAAGTATTAACTGATTTGGTTTTAGCGCTGAATCAAGTGACATTGTTGGGTCGCGTTGGAGGAGATCCGCAAAAGAGGGGAAGTGAAGAACGTCCTGTTGTCATCTTCTCAATAGCTACACACAGTAATTACCAGTATGGGTCAGGTGAGTATTTAGTGACTTTTTAAATTTGTGCATCTGGGTCCTTGGAATGAAATGGATGAAAAGGTGACCAGTTATTATAATTGAGCAGGAGCAGTAATCAATTATTGGGAACTTGGTCTTTGGCTGAGCATGTGGCCACCTGCGTGGATACGTGCAATTTTTTTTAAAAATAGATTTATGCTTGCTTATTTGACATGACCGCTGGATACTAAAGTAAAAAGCTGATTGATAGTAGATCTTGATATGCCAAATATTTTCTGTCCACGTTTGTTATTGGATCGCTGCTCAGTTATTATTCTTTCACAAGGAGGAACTTTAAATTAGCATTGTCAAGCTTTTTTTGCCAGCTACCTGAAATCATTAATTGTTATTTTGCTGATTGGATTTTCAGGCGATCTCCTTCAAAAAGTGGACTGGCATAGGGTCTGCGTATTCAAGCCGTACCTTCGTGAGACTGTATACAGATATTTAACTAAAGGTCAACGAGTCCTAGTGCAGGGGAAGATTTCCTATTCTGAGTATAAAGACGAAACGGGAATTGTCCAGAATGCAACTAGCATCATAGCTGACGATGTGACATTCTTACATAATAAAGGGGGCGGTGGAAGTGACGCCGGTAGCTCGTAAATCAGTCCGGACACTTGTAAATCAATTTTGTACCTCATCTCAAGACAGCGTCAGGAGTAAAGCGTATTTAGTTTTGTCTTTTTTTTTCTTGCTGTCAGTATCTCTTATTTTTTGTGCTTCAGTTGAGGCCGTTGCTGTTATATTCGCGATGATAAGATCTTTCTAACAAATCGTTAATGCACTGATAATAAATGCTAATTGAATATTTAAAGGTTGACAATCTGATTTATTCACTTCAAGTTTTTCTCCTTGTTCTTAGGGGAAAAAACAATGGAACGTCCCATTTCATTTATACATGGGCGCACTAATTGTAAGACGCCCTTCCGTTTTCAGACTCCCGGGCGACTAATTAGTAACGATCTTGCCGTCTAGCAAGTTTTTAGTGCCACAATTCACACGACCATCTCACAGAGCTCTAGTTCTCCACATGCGGAAATGTTGTTCATCATTCGCATGGATCACTTGTCATGTAAAATTTTTAATATGTCAAGATCCTTGATGGGTTTGAGAAGGACAAAATGATCAATGCAGTGACTCTCCTATATCTTTACCATCTCTGTATTGTTAAATTCCAACCCACCCAGCTCAGCCGGTGTCCGGTGGTGTTGTCCAGATTTGTATTATTGCAAGGAGCTTGACGAAAGGAAAAAATTGTAAATCATTTTCAATTTTATTACATAATTTGTGTAGTTAATCTTTCTTTGTCATTTTCCACTTGTAAATCATTTTACAGAATAGTCATTACGATTATGTGATTACTTAGTGACACTCTAGAATGTAGAGTCTATGGATACTTTTTGTTTTACTAGCCTAAGAATAATGATGAAAGTACGACAGTTTTCTCGTAAATACAATTACACAGTACATTTCTATGATGAAGTAAAAGAGGTTTTTGTATCACGTGGTCGATCAAAGTCGAACACTATATTAGTATCTTAGATCTATTATTACAGTTTGTTTTCCACATTCTATTTCCTCACGCTGAATCATTGAAATTCATCTCACATACTACAGCTACGATAATCACACCTGCTTCAGATTTCACTGCGTATACCTTCAATCACTCACTCATACACACACACACCCTCATTCATACGCATAATGAAATTTCCTGTAAAAACTATTAACGTTCGCTGCTGATAGACTACTAAGTTTGCCTCATCTTTCAAGCAGTTATCCAGGCGCACCTCTTTCCCTCACCCATACATGCCAACCAGTTAATTTTCACTTGTTTGCAGCAGCGTTCATAATGAATGCAAAATAAGTCGGTATTTCGAGCCTGATGTATGAGAAAAAAAAAGTGCTATTAATCTACTGTGAAATGCGAGAATACTACAAAGTTGCTCACGCTGTGAAGATTTGTACAATCGAATCCTATCTACATTCGAGTCTGTCATGACTCATGACCCATGATGCGACTTTTTTTTTGCTAAGACGCGCATTCAAGTACATTGAAGGAAATGGAATGCAATCTTTTACTCCTACTACCATTCTTATTCATTTTTGGTTCCCACAATAAATCGACTATTCTCATATTTGAAAAAAAATGGCATATACAGACCGCTTTTTCACTGTTCAAGGTTTATATCTGGACAGGCCAATTCTATCTTAGCTGTGTCACTGTGTGTGTGAATTTTGGAGGATTGTGAATCTAATGCATGAGTATCACCAATGACTAAGTGAGTCCAGTGTGCTATATAATACAAACTAAAAATTAGCAACAAGAAAATGTCACATCCCTCCTATATGTAACCGTCCCTTTTGGAAAGCCCGTACTCGGTTGTAAGAAGGCTCTTGTACCTCGTTAATGTTAAGCTTCATAACGTCAACATGGATGAATGAGACGAAGGTGTAAGCCCCTGAGTATATGTTTGATGCTTATTTCGGAAATTGTTAGAGAAGGAAATGTATCATGAAGCAAAAAAATTGTTTAGTTCGCTATAGATATTTCTGCCTAAGAATTTGTTCATTTAAATGGCAAAGGACTCGGATTGCATAGTGACTTTTAAGTTTGGGGAAAACTGTAGTGTTTTTGTGCTAAACAACATGAGACGACTATGACATTACATATATAAATGTGGGTACATATTAGTCTTATATATACCTCTGTACTTTATTGTTGTCATCGCTTGAATTGTCAAATGTATAATAAAAAAACACTACTGAACAAGATTGTTACATGATTGAAAAATCACATGGGGCCTTTTGATAGCGAAAAGTCCATATGAGGGGAAACAAGTCTTGAGGAGATTGTGGTCATAACTGTGAATGAACTGCGATGATTGAATACAAGGTTGAGTTTACAGAGTACACTTACTACACGTACTACAATATATATAATAATAATAACAATAATGATACTAAAGCGTTAATCATATTAAAGTATGATACAGGGATTAAATTGATTGAGTAAATTATTGTTGACTGTGATACTACTACACATCTACATTCTATTATGCTGTAACCTGCAAAAACCGGAATTACATTTTATTCGTTCAGAGCTTGATGATGAGTTATTGTTGTGCAAGAGTTTTTTTTTTCACAAATACGAATTAGTACTTTGATTCTCCATACGGTTACTACATGGATTTCCTTTTCCTCACCAGTTGACAATCATATTGGTCTCCTACATAAACATCCACATGGGCACAAAGTAAAAACTCAAGTCTCGCTAACTTAAATCATAATAGAAGACTGAAAAGATTGTACAGTGTATAAAATAACAAGTCACCACCACTTCTCCGATTGATTCCTTTGATTAATAATATTATTAGCCTTAGTTATTACACTAGTAAACTTACTCATGTATACTCACATTCTAGTTCGATGATGATAATAATAATAATAAAAAGCCATGCGCACATAATCCTATTCTAGACTTTACGTTGAATTAACACATGTGATGACCATCATCATCATTTTTCGTCGTAGTCGTAGTTACTCAAAGCAAAAACCATTGTTTCACATTACAAAAACGAAACAAAAAGGTCTGCCCTGTACTTGGATTGAACTCGATGTAATGTTTGTAAAAGCATTTTTTTCCTCTCTATCTCTCTCATCATCATCCTTTAATCTAATCAACTATAATTATACTTATGTACGCACTTAATTAATGAATAATAATAATATACACTTGAGAAATGCTTCCAAAGAAGCATTTGTATTGTAAGGTACGGAATTTACATCTTTTTTAGCTCACTACCACATAATTAATTACGATTAATTTAAAGTGCTTACGTAACGCAAAACGTAACTGTTTTAATAATATATGTATATATATATATATTTATAATATATCGTCTTGTTGTATTTGTGTACATCCGTGTACACATGACAGAAAACATCACGCAGTTTTTTAGTGTGTACTGTCAAAATGAGTACAATAGAGATCACAAAACTTGATTGTTATTCTTTGTCACACTCACTAAAAGATATAGTGTATTACTTAATTACTACACAACATGAACAGATGCTGCGAATATAATAATAATATATGCTTTCAAGGTACGGCTACTTCTGTGTGTGTTTTCATGAAATCATAATTACACATTTCATATCCATCTCTCATCTTTTGCTCTTCCTCTGTAGTACACGCTCACTAAAAGTTGAATTACAGCTGAGAGGACTTGGACTTGATGGTCTTAGCCCGAGAAATGCCAAGTTTTTAATGTATATAGCATGTGATTTTGAGTGTCATTGTATTCAGGGGTATTGTAAAACTGTCAAGATGAGTGTTTGATGGGCTAGTAGTACATTGGTGTTCACTGTATACGGGAGGAAATTGGCTGTTGTTTTGAATTGCGTCTTCGTCTTCTTCTTCTTTTTCAACTCTTTTGGGTTACCAGAGCACGAAGGATGACTGGATGTGTACACAGGAATTGTGTCATTTTGTGTAACAACTACTCGGGTCAAGAAAGTACAGGGGAAAGCTTGACGGATTGTATACATTATGGCACTCGTACATACTAAACATATACTGAGTCGATTCTGCGATTCATCTTTGTCCCTCTCTTTCAATCTCTGTCTCACTCGCTCTCTCGTCTTCATCCCTCAAGATTATTATTATTATTGTTACTTGTATGCACTGCGAGCTGATGCCGCACTGAGTGATCGACAATAACGATGGGAGTGAGCCGCTCAAGTCGGCTTGCAAGATCTCATATTTTACATTCGGTTGACTTCTTTTTAACCGGTTCCCCTCGCAAAATAGCTTTTATCTATATTTACAGTTTTTCTTCACTACAGCTACACTTAGTATGTAATAATAATAATATAGCCTAAGCTATGGTTGTGTTGCATACAGGGCGGAGGGCTGATTTGCGACAAAACCAGTTGTTGTTGTTCATGACCTGGAGCGGAGCGAGCGGGCTGTTAACTTTGTGTACATGAGAGATGACGCAACATTTGTGTGTGTAATCGTTTTTATATGTGTGAAGTGTACTTGATTATTACAGTCACAATTTCTCTCTCTCTCTCTCTCCATCTCTCTTGTATTCTCCCCTTCCTCTGCGTGGCTACGTGTAATAATAATGTAATTTACTCCAACTCTTCCTTCAGTTCTTTACTCCTTTCTGAGTCCATACTCAAGTCAGTGGGCATATCGTCATACTCGGGCTCCACAAAAGACGGCTCACATTTCACAGTCAACGATATTGGCGAACTTTGCTGATGACGCAACATTGAGATATTCTTGATACTTTTTAGCTCTCCAGGGTTCCTTAGAAACCTGTGTGATAAATTAAACATGGATTAGATTTTTTTTCTTCATACCTCGTTCTTTATGATGAGTCTGGTTCAAATTATCAGAGCTCTCTGCCTGGAGCACTATAAGAATATAATGAGCGTGGAGCCAAGACTTTTAATATGCAAAAAAACAATGTAATGAAACTTACTGGTAACAGTGTCGCTCGCCCTGAACTTTACGTAGAATATTTACACGATAGTAATATCGGAGAGCTCTGGACATTTTGTCGTAGTTCATGGATAAGTGATTCTTCTGAATACCCCACAAGCGTGCCAGACCAGGAGGGTCAACGATTTTGAAAATACCCGTCTCTACATTTTTCCAGGCGATAAAACTATTGTAGCGCTGAGCGGGGTCATTCAGCAGTTGCTGAAGGAAGTCCCATAAGAGTCGACCATCTGCGCGAAACAAACACATTCATTTCATTAGATTCCCTTCAACTTGCTGCCACTATGATGTGGCGAAATTAAATCACGGGTTGAACTTAATAGCAAGAGACCAAATCCACAACTCAAGTTGATATGAACAGCTTTGACGTCTTCTGTCTCCTTTTAAACTAGTTATGGTAATCGGATAGATTTTCAATTAAGTTGATATACTTACTGTTATTGTATTCGCCGCCCTCGTTATTACTACTCATTTTGGAGCCTTGGGAAAATGACTTTGGGGTGGGGCATTGCGGTATGCTGTAACTGCCATTAGTGCTGGAGGCGTTACTGCTGTTGCTGCCGGTACTACTGTTGGTACTGCTCAGGGCAGGGACTTGTTGGGGTGGCGGTGGGGACGGTGGGCTCAGGGACTGGTTTGCAGGTGATCTCTCTGGACTCTCGCCGACACTGTCGTATTCTGAGTCATCTGAATGGTTCCCTGCGGAACCTGTGGAAGATGAGGATGAGGACAGATGATTATTTCCATTGCTACTCGTGTGCTCTGTGGGGCTGCCGGCCTGGCCATCCAGGGAAGGAGCAGGGCTCAAAGTCACTGATGTTGTTCCGTTCTGCTGCGATGCTGCATAGTGCAAGTCTGCTATGGACCATGAACCTTCCAATTAGCAAAAATTGTCAGTACATATTTCAATTAGCAAGCCACAACATCAACAACAACAATCATAAAAGTGACCCGTGCCATGCCTGTGTATGTAAATAAAGATTGTACCAAAAAAAATATGACTACTGAGAGCTATTGGACTACTAGTAGTGACTAGGAAACTAATCATTAATCATTGAATTTTTTCTTATCTACCACTCAAATAGGTGGAGACAGCAAGTTGCGAAGACTGAGTGAAAAAAAGAGTCGACCATAGTGGGAAAAAAAAGTCTTAAACCCACTTCTACCATTTGTTTATTTGTACTGAACGATACATACGTGACGGAAAGGTAAGAGATAAAAAAAATAAAATCACTTGGTTTAATTTGTTCAAGTGCGTGTGCATAGGATGCATGAATGATGAAAAAAAGAGTAACTAATGGCCTACTAGCACATACAACAAGGCAGACGACGACGACGGAAGATAACCAGAGCACAAAAGAAGTTTACCTCTAGAATTATATGGAAGCATTCGAACGGATGAGGGAGTTTGTGGAGTCAAAGGCGATTCTGATGAAGACAAGGAGCTCGTGAGGAGCTGAAGCGCATTATGTATGACATCACCCGAGCATGGTGCTCGCGACTCCAAGTCGGCTTTGGTCAGCAGGCACAAAGCTTTCCCTATTGACACACAAAATTATCATCATGACTTTATGTTCATTCATACATTATTATATTTAACAACAATGGGAGATGCGGATGAGAGCGGGGCTGGGGAGGGGAGCTTATTTGCAAAGGAATCTTACAAAAGAATACCACTGATTATTAGGAGAAGGGAGGATGAATCAGGCGGTGGAGACTGTGAGAGATGATGAAGACCACTGCTACTAGTAGGACATTATGCATATTTTTAACTTCCACTTCACCAACACACATATACATATGGAGCTCCTATGCCAATCATCATCATCAAAATTAACACTCAGTTTTCACGATGATTCAGACCAGAATGACGGACGGCTTGAGAACAACAATAAGGAACTGCATAATTTTCCAATGGCCTTCTCTCACTCCTCGTCTCATCTCTTCTTCCTATTTCTGTCCTACGTTTTAAATCTCCACACTATATTCAGCGTGTACAAGTTTTGCACATCGTCATCATCATCATTATCTGATCGTCATCTTCCTAATCCAGTCTCTTCCTCAACGTGTCTCCCATTCTTATTTTTTTCACGTGGACCAAATCTCTCTTGCGTGCATGGCATAGCACATCTTTCTTCCAACACACTGCACCACCGCACTCCTCCATATTATTCGCCTCCTTACTTACTTGATCTGAATGCGCACAGTGCGTGAAAGAGTATTTTTCTCTCTCTTGGTCTATGTGTGTGTGTGTTTGTGAATGTGGATGCATCTTGTAATGTGTCTGCCTCAACGACCATCATCATCTTCTCGTCAGCAGAGCTATTAGCGAAATTTCTAGGGTAATGAATATAAGCTCCTAATGATTTAAGCTAGTGGAATCCAGCTGTATTTATTCAACATGACAGCAGCGTCAGCCTATTCATAGTCGCATTCTTAAATTATTATGCAGGAAAAATTATTCCTCTCGTCTCTTCCGCACACAGGGAGTCGGGCGGACTTTATACCGTCGGCACACAAAAGTAATGGTCGTGACAAAGTCCTGCGGTAAGTATACAACTCGGTCTTCCTCTAACAAGTTCCTCCGCTGAGTTCTCGAGAAGGACGAGTATGAGGAAAAAGAGGAGTAGGGTAATGTCTTTGCCGTGAACTATCCCAACGCAGAAAGCATTTCCGAGTCTGACTGTAATATACAACTGGAGGAATTGCTGATGCGGACATCATGTGATGACAGTGGGAGTACACACTAGGGAACAAATAACTCGATGCAGTCCCATATTTATTCATCATATACGTTATACACGCGTATATGCAGGGATATGCATAGTCCTATATGCGTCTTCATCCACATGTGGATGCATAAAACATTTTAATAATGCGATTATTATTGTTCGACAGAGGGAGAGCATTAAATTTTTGCACATATCAACACACTTAGGCTTGCAAACTATGTGTGTCGACATATGGACATTGTATTATGCGAAGGAGGAGAGGAGAGGGAACTAGGAACAAAAACATTTGAAGCTGTAAAATACTTTAACGACCATCCCGGAAAAGGAATGAAAAATAGCGCATGAGGAGTGAATGTAAAATCTTTCGTCCTTGTGTGTATGCAACAAGGCATGAGGGAAGAAATACCATCACTTCCTTGAAGATTACGACCAGTAGTAGTAGTCGTCGCTAGTAGTATGCACACAAAGCGTACGTAATACATTCACAATTAAATGCTTACTGTTATTATAATACATACTGGTATCCAAACAAGTAACACACGAACGTGTACATACTAAACTTCTACCATCGTCACGAGCAACAACAACAACAACAAAGAAGATATTGGTGCATACTGCAACCAACCATGGCTTATATTGAACAAGAAAAAAGTCTATAAGTTTCACAGCAGCCTACGTTAGTTTTTGTTGTATATGGATGGACCAATGAATTTATATACTCGACGACGCTGTGTGGTGTGTATATGCTGAAGAATGGCGCAATGGAAGTAACCAGTATACATGTCTTCACCACAGTAACTTCCCTGCTCCTGCTTTGCTACTCCTCAGTACTTCTCTTATAAGTACACAAGGAAGTGAGCCAACAACGATCAGAAGGAATGAGTAGGTCGTATCAGTTGAATCCTATTGCAGACACACGCGAGAATTTTCCTTCCTTCCCTATCATTATTCACATATTAAATGGAATACAAAATTACCTGTAAACTGCTTGCAAATTATTGCAGTTCATTATTGGTATATGTGGCAATGGAGCACTGTGGTGTGTATATGCGGATTTTATTGAAGCCCTTCATCATCCTTGTACCTCTTCTTCCCCTCCAATTGCTACAATTTAGACAGAATTGCTTATTCAGTCTGCTTATATTCTACAATATGTCGTGTCTTCTACATTACATGGTGATGATGATGATGATGATGCAGTGACAAGAGAATAACTTCCCCTTCCGTCACTCTCCTCTTTTTTTCTTCCCCTTCTTGAATGTATCCATGTAATCCGTTTCACAATTTACTGTCATTATGCACTCGTGCACGGATTTTTCATGCTCACCCAGCCGTCGGCACTGCTGTTATTTCGACAAGAATAAGGAGAGAAGAAAAAAGTCATTAAGCTATTACGCCAATCCTGACCCCACGTCTCACAGTCAGTGTTACGTTATTGTGATTGACGACGGAGAGGTCTTGAGACACAAACACACAAAGTGCTGAGAAACAGCGAAAGAATAAGTCTACCGCAATGGCCCATATAATCCTCTGTCAAAGATCCTTTACTTCATGCCCTCCCGACCTCATTTGCTTCTCAATAACAAGAAGAAAAGGGGAAGCTGTTAAAAGGGTTGAGCAGAACTAGGTCACGTTACTCCATTCTTGTGTAAGCTTGCGCTTACATGGACCGCAACAGGTTCCAGTTAATTTCACATGACAACGCATTTATGTACAGTGTCAAAATCCCTGGTAGCTGCTGGTAGTCAGTATTCCATTAGCCTGATCATATGCAGATGCACTATACTCATGACCTGATGGGATGAAGAATCTACCCAGCAGCTCCCGTCCTATGGTTGTCCTCTCAACAAACAAGCAGACGCGTGTGAATGCAAAATCTCCTCCTGTTCTCTCCAGTAAGTCCTCTTTTAGCTATAATATCAACATACATGTGCTTGAGAGTACTGGAATTTTTCCCTGTGACCCATGACATTTTACCATTTGCTCGTAGGGTTGTGGGTAAAAAAAAGTTACGCCACAGCAGCAGCAAAGTTGCTAACATAATCGAGCTCACCACTCCTAATCTTCGGGCCGATGATGTGGAAAACCTGGCTACAGCAGCTCAATAATTTTGCTCCCTTTCCAGGAAGTGTTTACCACCACAAATCTACATCACTCTCTGCTCTCCCTTTACGAAACATAGTTACGAGAGAGAGAGGGCTGGGCTTAATCAATTGCTTCCTTCAGTAGAGACTGACTGACTCGCTCAGTTATAAAAACTAACGAGACAAATGTCAATTAATTATTCCATGTTAGAAGGCAGAGAGGACGTTAAGATAAAAAGCGGGGCGGTGGTTCCCATTAGAAGTGACTTCTAAAATGGAGTATGTGGGACGTGGATGATGATGATGATGGTGATGAGAAGGCGGATGGTTAGTATAAAGCTTACTAGATTCCCTGTGAACTTTGAAGAAAAGCAATACTACCTTACTATAGTTTCCCTATTATTTTGTCGTGAGATTTTGCATGAACCTGTGGTAGGGCACATAAGCTCGCTGTGTGCTCCAGACTAGGTTTTAATTTTAATTATCAGGAACGAATTGATTTGACCTTAAGTCTGAGAAACCAAAAACAAGACCAGCTCACATTTCCTCCATCAGTGTTGTGGATGAGGAAAAAAAATGCGAGTGTAATAATAATTGTGCCACGTAATAGGATTTTTTACATGAAATTCACGACGCATGAAGGCGGATATACATAAAAGAAGTACATTGTGTGTTTATGGCATGCATGATGAATAATATGACGCGGAGATATTCTTCTCTCTCTCTCTCACTCGCTTGCTCCTTTCACATTTTCCGCGAGGAAATGAAAATCAATAGCCATTAAAGGCTTGGAATATTTTAGTTCCGGTATTTCTTCTATGTATATGTATGCAACGGTGTGGGGCACATGTACCGACATACGCCAACTTCTTAAGTGTTCCTATCGCTTTGACGATGAAAAAGCTGGAAGTAAAGTGGTGTGTATTGCTCTTGTGCAAATAAATATAACAGGAGGAAGGAAGGCGAGCATGGTGGAAGGTTACAGGGACATACATATATAAATTTATGTATGGCATGTACACAGGGAATACTCGCAGCGGGTGAGAAGGAGGTAAGGGAGCTAATGGGTGGATTTGTGAAGACTGATGGTGGCAATGACAACTTGCTAGACTTACCATTCATTTGGAATCTTTCCGTGTCAAATGCAGGCAGGTCGAACTCTCGTTCGCACCAATGAAGAAATGTCATGACATCCTCCCGGCTCCATAGCCGTGGATCACTGGCTGTAAGAGAAAGAAAAAAAAGTTAGACTATATGTACTTGCAAGAGCCAAAAACATAGTGGGAAATGGACGAGGACAAAACTCAATACTATCATAAAATGGACTATAGAAGTCGACGACGACATCGGTCACAACCATGTTACATAAGGAGTGTTATATACAAGCAAGAAAAATATAGGATTTTTCTTCCTCCCTGTCGGCTAGCGCTGATTTACACAACTTTTTTTTCTCTCTCTCTCTCTCTTTCGAAAAAAAAGTGCAAAAAACACGACGAGGAAAGCCAGAGAGATAGACTTGTAGGTATAAAGAGACAGTATATCTAGTAAAAGTGATGACACACAAAGACGCGTCTCTCGGTGTACATACCTAAGGACATGGGGATTGTGTGCTTGATGTCATAGGCAAAAGGCAGTTGAGAGGCTAGCGGTGAGGGCAATGCGGCTGCTGAAGCTCTGGATATAGCTGCAGCAGCAGCCGCGGCGGCGGTAGACGGGGACGGTGGAGGTCCTGCATGTGGAGGACCCAGGGGGTTATATCGCCACAAAAGCTCTGGGCTAAATGGGAGCGGAAGCGGAAGACGCTCCATCCCGACAAGGCTCAAAGGAGGAACTTTCATCATCCGAACTGCCTTTCTCCGGATCTTCACTACCCGGCTTTTCCGTTTCGATTTGCTCTTCTCTCCTCTTCGTCTCTCGCTCGTCTAAACTGATGAAAAGTCCGCTTGTCGACGACTCACGAATCCACTTCCCCTTTTTGATCACCTAGGGACAAACCAGTACACATTATCATCACAATCGCTCCATTAATGTACACCGCTATTGCATATACGTATAGAAATATATATATATATACACACACAAACTGCCGCTCACATCCTTTCGACTCATTTGTTATAACATGGAACTTCTTAAAATATAACTGCCGCAGACTCTCTCTCTCTCGGTATCAGACACAGAAATGAAGCATTACGCAGAGTTACTTTGTGTACATGACCCTATGAATTTGATGATGTATTGCTGTAATCCAGGGCGCGCTCGTTCACATACACACAAAATCAAATCTTATACAAGTGATCCAACCTGAACGTAACAGCTTCCTTTGCATACGCCCACGACCGCAGATTCTCCTAGGAATTTCAGTATGTGCGTAATGTAGAGCTAAAATTTCCTACTGTTAATAATCTGTAGGTGTATGGCCCAAGCCGTTGTTCGCGTTTCGTATACTATATAGTATGTTCCTTGAGGAACTGACTGCGTGTAATGGTGAGGATGAAATAGGAAGAGAGTCTTTCCTTTTCATCACATTTACTACGCGCCCCTCTTCATACCAACACACTCGGTATTGATCACCTATTTTTCCTTCCGGGTTGCTTCTCCTTCCTCCTTCCAATACTTTCATGTTCCAATGACTACTCGCACAACGAGGACAACAAACGACAACTTTGATCTCCTAGCAAAGTCAACCAGGAGCTATGGTGTGATAAGGATTCCCTCCCACCTCTAGCACTCTAGTATTCAATTGCCTGAGTGAGTGTGTTGAGGACGTAATACAGGAAAAGTCGTCTAGCATGCAACGATCTTTCCGCGTTGCTCAGTATCATGATGAGGATGCGTCCATTTCTAATATGAAATCTTGACAAGGAAGGAATGGCTTTGTCGGTAGTTCCCCTGTCATCATATGTATGGATTCCGGAAGGACAGTATATGGTGGTGACATGGCACATCATATGCTCTATTTTTATGACCACACACAAACACACACCACAATTACACACTGTGACATACTGCAAAGATAATTATAATCAGACTCGACCTAATTTACTTTGCTGATATGATCATTTGTATACGTGCACAAGTTTCTGTGTGTGTGTGTGTGTGTACATATATACAGTGAGCACACATTTGCTCACCTTATTGACCTCATTTGACCAAATTTTTCTCTCATACTTGTATTTTTTTACATAATATTTGCCTGTGCTACTCCTGTCATCACTTACGCCCATCGTTGGCAGACTTTGCTCGTCTGGTGACATGGACAAGTGACATCAAGATTGATCTCACGCATGAATACAGAGAAATGATGAGATGGGATGTAATCACTCGATTAAATCAAGTCACCTGACAACGCTTAGGGCAACTTTATCAAAGTGAAGATATGAGCTTTAGTCCCATCAAATCCACCACACACTTTTTCTTTCCTGCTTGCGGGCCAAGTTTAATAAGTGAGTGTCAAGGAAGGGTATAGGCGGAGGAGGAATGGTGCAAATTAAAAATACATGCGAGAAGGAGTTTCTATATCTTGTAGCAGGAAGTTTCCTTTTCTTCATCTTTCTCTCTCTCTCAGTCTGCCTCACTGGAGCACTCGCTTGTAAACTGCTCTGTGATGCGGCAGAGAAGTAGAGCGGTGGGAATGCGGGAACGGGAAAACGGGATTTCCGCTAAGGTTTTTATCAAATTTATGTCGATCGATTTCCAGGACTACAACAAGCCCTACTACTGCTGTGCATACTTACTATTCCACTTGTGCCATTCAGTGAAGGATCATGTTTACTTGAATCCTTCACCGCACCGCTGGAAATCTGCTCTCTCCGTCCTCCGAGCAAAATACGTATGTACACATAACGCACACCGCTTCCCTCTTTCTCTCTGGCGCACACAGTAGCCTATATCTCTAAGTTTAGGAAGTGTACACGTCGTAGAACACCCACACACGGACACCAGAATCCGCGCACTTGACTATGAACACATACACACGCACACATCGGCAATCTCCAGCCCACACAAGCACTCTAGTCACTGATATAAACTAACTTCCGGCAAACGGCTGCCGGAAGCGAGAAAAAGTTTTCTACAAGGAAAAAAAAGAGGGAAAGAAAGACTTTACAGACGGCTTTTGCAAAATCTATTTATGAGTACGTTTTCATATAAACTTTTCAAATTAAATTCCACTGTATAGACTGACAGAGAGAGAGAGAGAGAGAGGTAAATGGAGTTGAATTGAACTAGCAACGATTTACTGGTCTCCTTATCCTTACTCAAGGTGTGTGTTACTATTGACGCAAGTGTTCAATATGTTACGTTTAGTTCCTTATGGGTATCGAGAAGCGGCTGTAACTTGAGGGAAACAAGGAGTGATTCCGTACTACAAATGTGACAAGAGTTAAGAGGAATAGGAGCGTTAAAGCGCATCCACTATATCTATTTCCCACACTGGATACACATGCTTATAGTGATCGGGAACTAAGTAGTGTGTGGCATGTTGTTGTGTGGAACGACTACTCTGTAGTACAACTTTGTCCTTCAACTCTTCCTCCTTTCGTTTCCCAGTTCCCGTTTCTATTCCCATATTCATCAGACACACACACACACACACACACAAGTATACAATGCCTACAAGCATTCCTTCGCCATCATGTTGATAGGCTTGAACCTTATCAACTCAAGCTCTTTACTCCTTACAAGACTGAATAATCAAGTTCAAATGTACACTATTATTAAGGCCTTTGAACACATCTCGTATATTTCAATATATGCCATACATTCTCCTCCAATTCCCTCCATCTCTTTCTCCTCTGTAAGCAGAGCAAATACAGTACCAGCTTTCATCATGACTGACTCCGATTCCATCTCATAATAGCGTGAGACGGGATGAGGAGCCAATGTTATTTGTACAATGACAGAAAATTTCTCACAGCATTGATATCTCCACGTATGTTCTGCCCCTGAATAGTGAATCATGTCTACTGTGTGTGCCATTAGATCCACCCTGTAAATCTGGTCTACGTGACAGCTATTTGCATGCAATGATTTAGTTGGGCGGCACATATTTGGAAGCCTTATTAAATTAGTTTTTCATCCTTTCCTTCAGTTTCCGCCCTCCTCCGGCTGTCGTCACATGTTTCTACACAAGACTCGCGGAATCTATATTATACATGTACAAAATGTAAGCTGTAAATGTGCCTTCGCTCCTCACTATTTTGTAATCATCTGCTCCACATATTACCAATACACTCATTTCAAGCATGCAATCACTCCTTCTCCTCCTCCTCCAAGACACATCTAAGTTTTCACACAACAGCTAATTACAGGGAGCTTCATTATTACTATCACTTTGGTCGTATCATTCCGTCCAAACATTTGCGTACAGGGGTATGAATGAGAAGGAAAAGGCCCTTTTTTTTTATCAGTGCACCGCAGTACAATGTTGGAGAGCAGGAGCCGTAATGGGAAGAGATTACATGGAATCCAGTAAAGTATACAAGCAGAGAGTGATAAGCACACTTGCTACTGGACCTTTAGCAATGAATGAGAAGTTGAGAGAACTGCTGGCAGTTGTTCAAAATAGTGGGTAAATGGCTCAGGATGGACGAGTACATACTTGATAATCCTAGCAGTATATCCACTTTAAATGTCTTCTTCACTCGGGCAAGAGAATTATACAGGAAGCATAGTAATTTGCTTGGCCGCCTTCAGGTGAAATTGGGAATTCCAGAAAGATGTTAATCAATTGCCAAGGGCATGAAATATACACAACACACTGTATTCCCAGCACATGTACACTCACAAAGGATTTCACATCCGTAGAGGACAGACTGGAGGAAAGAGGAACAACTCAGTTGATATCCTTCTCACTTGACTCCAGAAGGCTTGAGTATTACTTGTCTACCAGTTTTAATGCTCTGTGTCGTAAGTATACGTGAAACACTAATCCTGGTTCTTGACTCCGAATATCCTCAACATTTCCACTGAAAACCGGATGATGATGATTATTATGAGTTGTGCAGCGCTTGGTTATCTTTCCGTTACACACGCACAAATTCACATGGAGACCACCATCACCAGTTTGTATAATAATCCTCGTGCTATCAACCACACGGAGGACTGGAGAAAATCCTGACCAACGGACAGAATGATTCACAATAACATCAATAATATATAAGCTTTGTATAGCTGAAACTCACTGGAAATTCTTAGGTAAACTTCTCTCTCCCTTTCTCTCCTCCGAAAATCTCACAAACAACAACCTCAGTATATATATAATTATATATCACAGTAAATAAATTAACACAGATGAAACCCTGGGAGTAGCGACCGAGCGACACTTTTAGGCACAGGGGCTTTCCGGGTCAGAAGAGAAGATTGGCATATGCGTGTAAGTAATACGTGGGCGAAGAGTAAGATAAGAAAATTCCGACAGAATCGCACGAATATCTAACCCACAAATGGACTTGACGTCAACACTATACCACTGACTGAGAAGAGCAGGTCCACATGCAAAGAACACATAAAGCTGAGGATTGTCAGAAAAAGGAGCTAATTAAATCACAGTCGTTGAATATCCTGAGAGTACTTACAGAGACTGCACACTCACACTGAACTACTCCGGGTCCTGGATAGACTTTGATAATGAGGTTGGTCAGTGTAGTCCGAGAAGGACTGACTACATGTGCACTGCGTGCGTGAGTGAAGAAGAGTAGTAGTTGTAAAGAGAAGAACTCAAGCAATCCTCTCACACGGAGGAGCAACCGACATGGAAGAGAGAAAAGTCAACGGGACACATACGGAAGGACTACTTGAGAACAACTGGGAGCATTTTTCCGCGTTGCAAAAAATTGCATCAAAAGCAGGATGATGATTGGCGATAGTAATCACGCTCTCAAGATCCAGCTATAAGCCCAGCCAAGGCGAGAGAGTTAAGGGGGTCTATCCCACAATGTTCAGTAATGTTCCCATCTACACTAAGCGCACTCCTGCATGCTGCCGATACTGGGGCCACAAGCTCACACAAGGCAGCTATAGCTAACAGCTCTCTATATATTCCTGATGAGAACACGGTACAGACTTACTCCTGCCTCAACTCCAACTAACACAATGAGTGAAGGATTCCGCCAGCTTAAACTCCTTCTTTTTCATCTCTCCTGCTCCCTCACTTGCTGTCTTAGCCCCGCTTCAACCACACAATATACATTCAATCACTGCATTGTATTATACTCTTTAACGTTCCATCCTGTCCGACACCCCATGTAAACAAATGATGAGCGTCCTCGTCTTTTTTTCCCTACTTCTTCTTGGAGCAGGGAAGTTCCCTCATCCATCCACAAGTTTCCTCTTCTCTCTCTCTCTCTCCATACACATACTCATCCTCATTCTATTAACTACCTGGTTAATTTATTGTTCTCAGGAAGGGTGCGTACATCATTACTTTTGTCGTCTGGCTGTGTGTGGGAGCAAGAAGAGGAAGACGAAAGGAAGGTGTGGATCTCTGTAGTTAAATAATTATGGACCAAATAGCAAACAAGTACTGAATAGGTTCCACCTCCTGGTTGGCTCATGGAGACAAAAAAAAACGCGTGAAGAAAAAGGGGAATTGAATTCCAAATTTTCCGCATCCCAGATCCCTTCCGCAATGATAAAATGATTATGCCTTCAATGTACGCACAAAGTCCTTCATACTTTTATGCAAGAATGTGAGAGGAAAATTGGTGCACATTTGAACGATATATTACTGTATGGATATGAATGGAGGCGTCAAGTGTTGCGGCAAACGCCAATGTCCACATCCCTATCATGATCATTATGATGACCAAGTTGTGAGAGAAAGATTCCGTAAGAGGGATTTTGAAACAGTAAAAAGGAGAGGAAAAAATGATTAAGACAAGAAGAAGAACGACTTGAAGTGAGGTAGAAGGGCCAAAAGTTAACAAGACTCGGACACAATAGGGAATGATGATGATGATGATGAAGACGAAGCAGAGTCAAGTTGAGTGAGAAGTAGTAGCCGTTGGAACCTACACAAGTCAGAGAAGCAGACGGTAGTTATGCTGGCAAGAGGACGAAGAAGAAGAGTGCAAGAGAACATAAAGGTCTTCAAAAGTCTGGCTTCAGTATTCGCTCAGGTTACTTCCGGCAAACAACGGGTCTTCCCGTTATCTCACCTCTCTACCGCGCCGTTCCTTCTCTCTCTCTCTCTCTCCCTATGCTCTTCGTCCATAAATGCAGCCAACTAGCCTTTTGCTCAATTGACACGGTATAAACGAAGAAAGAAAAGGAGATTGGAATCACGATCGATATATGCACATAAATTTCTATTGCCTTCCTCCTCTATCTCTATAGTATTACCTCATGGCCTGACCCTACCACTATGATCATCATCATTACTGTACAGCCGCCTGTCTTTCACTCTGTTTACACACACATGCACACTTACTTGTTACACTCCGTGATGACCCTAAACGACGACCATGTTCTGCCCTTACACGGTATTTCTGCATCCATCCTGATTTTTTTTCTCTTTACTTACTTTGATTTTTCATTGTGAGAGAAAGAAGGTGGAGGAGGAAAGAAGTGATGGCAATTCAAATTATTATTGCCCTCCTGTAGCCACTATAACACAATCGCCTCTCATCTCTTACCCATTATCTTCCGCCTTGCACAACTTGAGTCCTTGCTACACTTCGCTTATATTCCCTTTTATTATGATGATGACATGCATGTGTTTGTGCTGTTATGGGGCACGCTGCATTTCTTGTGCCACAGTTCCTTACGGCTAAGGTTACCTTGCTCCATTTGTTGATCAAAAATTGAGCTTAGAATTGGACTTGTATGCAGTAAGTACAAGTTGATATTACATCCTCCACCTCATCAGGAATACACATGCAATGTGCATACTCACATACGCATGCACAACTGCTGCTACTTCGGCTGGATTAATCGTCTGCTTCCTTCCCTCTTCTCCCTATGCCTTTCGTTCTCCTTTCCATAAGAACTGAGTCGACCCGGAAGTTACACCCATTGATTTTACCTTTCGCTTCCCATATGCTCCTGTCTCCGCTGCTCAATTTACACATACCCCAACACGCTGCTGACACATAAGCCACTATACTATTCTGAACAGTTTTCCTTCACGTCCTATCCCTTCCTTCGCAAGCTTCCTCAAAGCCCGCTGTATGTGTGTCTGTACAGTCATTAATATTGCACATTGCATCGTGTTTTGCGTGAAGCCCAAAAAGTTTTGGAGCGGCGTGCGGGAAGGTAGGAACATTTATAATGCGATCTATATAGCATCAGACGGTTTACTTTACGACTCGTTTAGTGGTGAAGAAGGAATATTTGGCTGGCTTATAACCCGCCTTACAAACAAATATCCGCAGTCACACGTGTGCTTCTTCCTTCGTACGTCAAAAGCATAATTGTTCATGCAGAGATTTAGAGCCTGAAGACATGCAATTATGATAGTATCTTCTTCACTTCCTCACTACAGTGATGAATCCTCATTAAATACCCAGCTCATCGTCGTCGTGCACACTTTGTAAGAATTCCGCTCGGAATAGCATCATCTTGCTTTCAACTGAAAAACTAGTGATGATCATGCCCCTATTTCTTTTTCGTCCTCACAAAATTGCACCTCAATCACTGATTTCCGCACTCAGGCTCGTTTTTTCCCTGTCGTCCACGTTTTTTTGACAAAGCTTGTAGTGGAGCGAGCTTCCTGATGCTCCTTTGGAAACCACATTGTAATAATGATGGCAAACACATGATCGCATTTATCTCAAGGCAAGACGCTGTATTTTTTTCTTCACGCACATGAACAAGCGTGCCTTCTCATTCTGACTCTGTGGTGGCGACTCCCATAATGGTAACATTATCTTCATTATACTATTCAGCTTGGCATACAATGAGCAGACAGACACAGACACCTCAATCCAAATCCACTGTGTCTTATGAGGTGCTTATGGGAAGTGCACAAAGGGGACAGTGTACACAGTGTATAGCAGTCTCAAGGTTCTTGCTATACACTACACATGCAGATGCACATTCACACAGCACTCACTTCTTCTTTCTAACTTACAAAACAGCCTGCAGCAACAGGAAAGTGGAGACATTATAAAGGAATATAAGAATAATCATAATCTAAGGTGTGCGTGCAATGGTGGGAAAAACAGGATGAGGATACTTCCATGTTACAATGTTCCATTGCTATAATTACAAAGTTTGCGAGTACCATACGTGCATGCATTACATGCAAAATTACTCAATTCCTTACTCCAGTCTTGATTTCCCGTCTGAAAAAATAATTGAGCGGATACTTGTTCCTCACAGAGAAACCACACACACACACTGTGCCTTCTTCCTCCTACATGTTCCGCTCCTTCGTATTTATAGCATCAATAAGAAATCAACTCTTTGTTCACATAGAATGGGAAACTTGCAGAGGATGTAACGTAATAATAGAGCATGTACTGCTTGTTTCCACTGTAGGTATAACTGGTGAGGGGAAATAGGAAACCAATAAGACAATGGGCCGTGTTTTCTTTTAGTGTCTACACCAAGAGTGTACTTTACAGAGCTGTGAAGGGAGTTTGCAGTGCTTGTGTTACTGCAATAATGACGGAAGGAGGAACTTGTGTGAGTTTATGCACGATCGGCATCTCTATGTATACAGAAACAATGGTAATATTGGCCATAATGTCATACCAAACTCGCCATTCCCTTTACCTCCAGCTGAGCACAGTCTGTGCGTTACGCAGGCAATAAATAAGTGATCCATTCCGAGTGCGTGTTGTTGAGATACGACAAGGGATATAGAAACTGACGGTCCGCTCCTGCTTCTCCTTTCTGCCTAATATTTCATGTGCTAGAGTTGTTAAAAGGAGCACTTGAGTCCCGTGTAATAACCCACATGATGGATAAAGACAACGAAATAATTTACACTCACTCAATCGACATCCTCTACTTTACAAGTCCCCGACTTATTCCCTCTTCTGCACGCTGTCGTAGCAAAGGAAAGAACGTTTATATATTTTCCCTAACCACCACTCATGCAAATCCACACTAATTCTTCCATCTGCTATGAATTTCAATCAGTTCGGCTCCGCTCTTAGCGTCCTCTCATCCCATTAGTCCCTAAATAGTTAATCTGCTTGGAAATTTTCACCCGCTCAATTTTCAGCTGGACTTTTCCCAAACTCTCTCAGTATTCTTGACTATAGTAAGGGTCGAGAGAGAGAGAGGAAATAGGTTCGTTTTAAGTTTAATAGGTTGCAATCTTTACCTCAAAACTCTTTCACGAATATACGCTCACAAAGAACTCGGTATGATGGATGCAATCATGATAGTACTGCACAAGAGAATATTTCTTGTTGTGGTCTAAAGGCCTCATAAACCCTCTGCATGACTTGGCCAAGAGGAGGAGAAGGACAGAGAAAATTTAGCAATGCAGTAAGTAAGAGTGCGTTTCCGGGTATGAAAACGGATTACAAATTATTGAGCTATTAGCTCGCATACATTTGAGTGTTGATACATACACAGGAAATTGGAATAATTACTTGCCGCTCCGTGTTCTTGCTTACTGAATATACATGTATGCCAGAGCTTCATACAATTAGCCTGAGCGTTGGGCTATATGTGTGCTTTTCTACTATGTGTTCTGCAGTATTTGGCTTGGGCCAAAAGGAATGGCCCCATTATAGTTATGGTGATTGTCAGCCAGAAGCTGTTTGCATGATCACACTCTCTCAATGGTTTGTACTTTTTAAATGTTCCCATTAAAAAGGTCCCTCTGCAATAATAATAGTCACTCATGACGTCGAACAGATGATTCTCTTTGTGCATAAAAGCAAACGAATCGTGTCAAAATGTGCCGAATACAAAATGCTATGATAATATGCACCCACATAGCTCTTTTCCAACTGCAGCCTCACTCACACACATACACATTTAGACAACAAGTCACACAGACGCATTTAAACCTGTCCGCCGTGCTTGGTAAATTGCACAACAATACAATGGCGGAAGGTCAAGGCATTATGAGCTCTACAAATGCAACATAAAGCACACACGAGCACATTGAAAGAAAAAACATTATGAGTCAATTTTAACGCCTTCCTTTCAATACATGGTGTCTTCCGTGTAATGTGAAATATACGTAGTGTCTGTGCTTGAGCGTCAGACACTCTTCAGTTTTCAGGGTCAAAAGAGGAGAGGTATTGAGGAAGTACATGGGCGAAAGAGTGTGAGTATAATGGACCTCTTGAACTATTCATTCAATTACCAGCAGGTTCACTATGGGCGTGCATACAGAGTCCAACGGATATAGACCCAAGGGATGTTAGAACTGGATTAAGGAAGCAGAGAGAGAAGATGATGATGCTGAAAGCAATTAGATTTTCTTAATCATAATTGCAGTTGTGTGGCTGTTATAGCAAGATAAATATGATCACTTCCTCAAGTAGTTTTTCTCATGACATTACGACTGCAGTCGCATATGCAATATCAATAAGTTAGCATCCACATCATCATTACCCCAGCATTCCATCTTACAGCCGTTGGAATTATTCATGCAAATCTTGATAAGATTCTATGAGGAGCAAATCAAACAAGAACTTGCTGCTCCACTCAGTCAGTCAATTCAAAAGCTTAGTCAGTCCACTCACCCAGACATTGCTATTGATTTTCCACATGCCACAGAGTCAATCTAGCGAAGACTTTTTTGATCCCGTCATAAGTCTGGATACAGACGTAGAATTAGCCTCATTGCCCTTTTGATCGTTATGCACATAGATTTTTCTCTTCCTGCACACGAGACGTCCGTTTCCGGCATGCGCTCTCGTAATAGGGACATCTATTTCAGTGCCATTCAGCCTTTTGATACGTGGCAAAAAATTCAAGTTTATGTAAAGCGGCATCTGGATCTTCTTCCTCATAAGAAGAAGGAGGAAAAGAATCCTTCCGGCAAGTTTTTTTCACATAAGACAAATATTCATATGAATGTTTAATTTATGGGAGCAAGTATATATAATGTGTAGAGGAGAAGGGATATGTGGATGACTTGCCAAAGTCAATATGTGCTTTAGACTTCGATTTGTCTGCTTTATATGTAATATTATCTTACAACTGTGTATTTCATAGTATAATGGAGTTCTATGGAGATGGAGTATGCAAGAGTATGTATTATACTATGTAGAAAAGTATGGAAGTAAAAGGACGTAAGAAGTCCTCTCCTCAAATGACACTAATAAATGTGATGACGAGGAAAGAACCCTAGTTCAAACCACAGTCACAACTGCAATATTGGAGCGAGAACAGTCAAGCAGGATAGATTGACGGGGATGAGAGAGAGAGAGAGACAGAAGATGGTACAGCTTGATCGGCGGTACTTGAAGAAATCCGGATTGGCAAACAGATTCCTCATATGTGACTCTGCTTAAAGTATCATCTTACTCAAATCTGTTGTACGGAATATCCACTGAACAGTGAAATATGCAAGTATATGATGACACTGTCACATCCAATCATACACTGTCCGTCACCAAAATTCGTCGTCGTTATCACGATAATCCCGAGCATTGCATATTAGGCCTCTCCATTAGAGCCCACATGATAATGCCATCAGACAGGCCAGGGCGAATGTCTCCTCAAAGTACACATATTTCTCTCGCATAAAAGCAGCCTTTCCCAATAGATTTTCTTCTGACCGAGGATCAATAATAAAGTGAATGAGATAAAATGTGGAAATATATTCCTGCGTGGCTTATCCCACCATAGTGCATTCCACAGAAAGTATCAACCTCAACTTGGTATCATCCTACCTCCTCTCGCTGTCTTCTACCGCCACTCCTTCTCCTCCTCAAGCTGTCATGTAGCCAGAAAATAATAATAGTAATGATAGTTATGATAATAATGAATACATTAAAATCCTCCGCACACATAGTATGGTGCAAAGCTACTCGGAAGAATGAGATATGACGATCCTGCTGTACACAACCGTGTATCATGTTGAGGCATGACGTTTAAGGACTCTACTTAAATTGTTGTTTCAAACCAAATAAGCAGCTAACACTTGGATGAACATTTCTTCTCTCTCTCTCTTTCTCGTCATCATAATAAACACCAGCAACAGTCGTGCTCGCAATCCCAGCCAAGATAAGCGAGCCAGGTAAGGAAAGGGAGTGAGAAATGCACGCGCACAGCTTTATCCATACACACGCTGACTCCGGCAGGCATCAAAATCCGCTTGCATACTTGTGAGCGGCTCATTACCTGTGTAACAAATGGAAGACCATGATAGGTCATAGGTGAGCGGAGGGCATAAAGCACTACGGTAAGTTACAGTATAGAAAAAGTATACTGCCTTGCTACCTTACACCACAGTCCACGTGGGCATAAATCTTGTCACAGGCAATGGGTATCCTAGGGTGCACAAAGAATTTTTCTCGAGACTTTTCAGGCCTCACAAAATGTCAAGTGAGCCCACGTTTGCGAAAAATGGATGGAGTGGTTGAGCAGGAAATACTGTGAGGGAGAGAGAGAACTCGAGACATCGAGGAGGCTAGACTGACTGACTGACTAATCATTCCATATCTATGCATCGTCAGTTCCACTGCAAATTGTTATAAAGTGTGTGTGTAATGTGTACACACATATGATTGCAGTAATAGTTACATGAGGAAGGGATACTACGTAATACACATAACGACTGTATAGGAGGAAGGACCATGAACATCATCATCATCGTATAAATATGATGATAAATTTTTAAAAACCAGTCTCACCAGTTTTTTTCGCCCCTTCAAAAAGTCAAAAATTACCTTTAGTCCCGAAGCAAAGTCATGATGGTACATATATTATCCTGGCAGACAGATAGAAGATGTAACAGGAACGCATTAAATGAGCCGACCGACCAACATGGCTACATCAAACATGGCTTGTCTACCAACACCATCATAACCACAACACAATAAGACGATTGCAAATTTTTTTATCATATACTTGCACAACAACATCAACAGCCTACCCGTATCCTCATCTTCAACCCACACACACACACACACACGTAACGTTCGTCCGCTTAAGACCGGCTTCTATAATATCAAACTCCTCACATACATTTCACATTTCCCATTCCAAGATTCCACCTGATCCTTTCGCAAGATTTTTTATGTTAACGCCAAGCCCTCTTTCTCTCAAGTTCCACGGAACATACGTTGTAATACGCAGACAATTTAACCAGCTCATTTGATCTTCCAACAGCTCATCCTTAACCTGACTTACCATAAAATGATGGGACGACGACGCCTTGGAGCAACTTGGAGCATATATTATTGCGCCTATTTCCTAAATCAGATCTTCCTTCCATTACCCTTTGGCGCACGTAAAAGAGTGTGTGTGCACTTGTATGTGCCTCATCACAAAGGTTGGGCGTATCTTTATCAACGCAATTATTATTCCCTTCCTTTTTCCCTACAAGTAAATGTTCTAAACTTTTTTTTTATCATTTGCTGCGAAAAATTTAAACTTGTCCTTTGCTGCTATGGCCATTTGTTAGTTGAAGGAAGTGACCATAGAGGTTTTCAAATGACTCCTTTTAATGCATACCCGTAATTCCAACAGGTTTGCTCCTCACTGTAGATCAAGTCAACTCTTTTCCATGTCGTTCTAATGGATGAGAATTATTACACGGGCCATTGAAAGTTCACGCCAATTCATACGCTATAGATTGCCAAGCCACATCCATCGTATTCTTGTGGAAAATCACATATGCCACTGTCGTCATCATCAAGGTTGATGAGAAGGTCTTAAGTTGACCGTTAGGGAGTCAAATGTGATCGGATAAATCTATCACTGACTCAAGGATTAGCAGAGGTTTGGCGGAAGCTGTGATGAACGAGTTATTTGCTCCTAAATGAGCACAAACAAGAAGGATATGGGCTGGTGGCAGTGCGGTGAATTTCTGCGCAGGGGACAACATTCCGACTCGGAAGACAGGAATACTTGGAAGAGATTGGGATGACACTATGAGGATAATAATGACAACTATCAGTTGTCACCACTCTCTTTCTCTCTCTCAAGCTCTTGTACCTTTGGCCTGTGAGGAGATGCAAACCGGCTGGGAATGAATATACCGTTGCAAATTTTAGCAGATTCCCTATGTGCACCTCTGAAAACTTCTACTGCTGAGGATGGGAATATATGCGGGAAAGAGCTTTATTAATAACATGATGATAAAAGTGGGCTGCCGGAGCTAGAAATAGAATGGAGGAAAGTGTGTTAAAATATCTCTTCATTCACAATAGTTTCTCTTCCTATCAATTTGAAGGCAAGTGGAGTTTAATCGCTGTTACTGTCGGCATTGAGAGTATGAGGAGTGAACCAAGATACTCCTTTGGTGGCTCATCACACAAAAGTCTAACGCCTTTCTTGTGTCTTAAACATACTCAGGTTGTTTACCAAGTCCCATTCACACACATCTAAAAATATATATGCAATGCGTAGCTTTGAACATGAAGCGTCATGTATGTTTATGATCCTGATAAATTATGTAGCAACTCACTCTCCTGCCCTCCTTAATTATCTGTGAGGAGTAAAAATTAGACGTTTATGTGTGTGTCTCCTACTTGTTTCCTGTCTCAATATTCTCATCCTTCCCTTCCTCACATGGGGACAAAGATAAAAACAACTAAAATTTCATGGAATGAAAATTACATTTTCCATGCAATCACAGAACCACACAAATGACGTCACAACTGGACATGGGGACAAAAAAGGAGGATATTCCAAATTGTGGGAAGGATTTGAAGCAATTCAACATGATTTTTTACCCCTTCATACCATGTTCTCACTGTTGTGACCTACGCAATAGTTATTTATCTGGCTCCCAACGACAACAACAGCCAGCCTTCATCCTCACAACAGATTACTCTCTATCATGATTATCCAAATAATTATTGGAGCTTATACATGAACACAGGAACTCTCAGTGGTGGAGTTCACGCTATTTCGACTAAACTTCTTGTGAGAAAATGTGGTGGTGGTGTAAGGATTGTAATAATAATACCTGTGCCTGCAACAGAGGATGCGGCACTTAGTCACTCAGTCGGAAAATGAGCGATGGCTTTTGTTGTGTGTGCATGAGCACCGTATGCGTATGAGTGAGTGAGGCAGTCAAAACCTTATTAAATTGTTGCGAAAAAATTATATTCTTACAGCAGGAGGGACCGGAAGCCGTATATCTTGATGCGGAACGCTCCGTCTTATGTTTCCTCCTTGCAATAGTGTGGGCACGCCACTGTCCTGTAAGTACAAAATGGTAACACTATTATCATTATTATGATTTCGTCATGCCGTCGATGTAATGTTGAGCTTGTAAGACTATGGGTGCTCTTATGCCAGTCTCATATAGGAGCACCTACAATAGGAACAGAGGAAGGTGGAAACGGAATGGGAAGCGGTAGTGTTGTAGTCATGACGAGAATCGGACGTCATATTTTTGCCAGGATGAATGTTTTGTTTGCAATAATATAATGGCCTGTCATGTGTGGATATATTTTTAGCCTTGCCCTCATAATGAGTTTGCTGGGCTAGAAAACTAGGATCCAGTTAGGAAATAACAGGCTTGGAGGAAGAAGTACATGATCGATTTATGCACATAGGAAATAGCACACACGTTAAATGTCGCGTCTGTATGAATAAGAAATCCATGTAATCGCTCCTAGTAGTTTCATGCTACATTCATCTGTTAGCTCCTACATAAAAAGCTCTATTGGGAAGAAGAATCAAATTCTGATCTAAAATTAGGCCTTTATGAAGTGCTACTTGGCATGCAACCGGAAGTATCGTGTCTACGCCACGAAGCACGGAAGGCGGAGAAAGAGAGAGAGAAAAAAAAACAATCGGTGAGGGACCACTTGAGTTTCTAGACTGATTCCATGTGTTTCTTTGTGTACACACATTTACTCGGATCGATCTCCAGGCGGTTGTTATTCTGCTGATATAAACCGGAACACCTATTCCTACGCACACATGGGGCCAAGGCGACCCAGCTAGTTGTGGAACGATTCTTCTTAAGACACGCCATATCACCGAGCCGATTTCATGTGCATTTTCTTATTTGGCTGTATAACATCGGCCTCTGTAGAAGAAACCTTGCACACATGCAATCATCCTTACAGTCCGTATGGTCATTATTATCGGTGGAATAGGACAAAGTTATATGTACGTAGTGTGAGGGCAGAAAAAGTATTTCAAGTGTGCGTATTATAACATGTTTGCAGTACTAGTAGGTGATTCCGTGTACGAGTCTGTTTACGTTCTAAACCTGGTTTATTTACACTCATCATACATAGTACGCACAAATACACACACACAAGAATGTTACCTCTGCTACATGTTAGCATGATTCAAGACAGAAATGTGTGTGTGTGTGTGTGGCAGTTAAAGGGGAACAACAGCGTGCTTACAGTCTACGAAGACTAACTTGTCGGGAGCACTTCAAGAAAAAATGTTTTTGCCCCAAATAACCACGGAAGCGTACACCAACTGTTCCGGTTTGCATGCTATTTTTTCCTTCGCTTCGCTCTTATTTCAAGAAATTGCACATAAACATATCACCTTCACCGTTCACTCGTCTTCTTCTTTTCCTATGACTACTATTACCGCGGAACATGCTATGAGAGAGGACAGACGTTATTATTATTATTATTGTTGTTGTTGCTGCTGCTGCTATGCTATGTGATAGTGGTGCAAGACGACGTGCCTAGTGCTCTAGTGCCACCGACGTCGTGGTCGACATCCATGCTACAAGAACAAGAGACGGCGGGAATGACGGAAAGATTGCACTCACAGGATTTGTTTGTATTTTTATAACTATTTTTATCCCACCCACCTATACAAGCAATCGACCGGCACCTTCTCTTGTAGCGCACATAAAGTGTAAGGTGCTGAGAGAGAAAGAGAGAGGGAGAACGGAATATGAAGAAAACAAATTCATCCAAATTGAGCCAGTGGACAAAAGGAGGGAGCAGTAAAGAAAAGTTTTCTTCCTCACACAACAAAAGAGCTTCCCACTTCTTCCACAGCAATAGAGATTATGGTGGTGTGTCCCATTATTATTATTATTATGATTGCGATTATCCCTACTCTCATATTCCTCATATTTATTTACACTATAGCACAACTTTATCGCTCATTTTTGTCCACACAAAGACACCTCGGCTACAGTTGAGATCATTATATTATTACTACATGTATTGCAGTAGCATCCTCCTCATCATACAAATTTTAAAAAAAACACGTATATTACTCTACGTAACCTGCTTTCTGTACTCATAGCCCTATTTGCTCCACTGTATCTGTTACCAAAGGTGACGAGACGCATGACTTTGATTGTGAACACCCCTGGTGTCACGGTAAGATGAGTTTTTAGAGGAAGAAGAGATTTTTAGGTCGCAAGATCCTTAGTGGTGCCACAGTTACTATCCTTGGGTTCCCTTCCGTATCGGAACAAGGCAGAGCACAAGGAACAGAGCATGACAAACATTCAAAGGAGGGCTTGTATGTTTGCGCAAACATAGCTCATGCAAATTTGTTCCTTTACCTCGTACCGAATAGTTCTTATGAGCCCTCATCGTAGTGTTAATGTATCAAATTAAAACTCTTTTCTCACCATCATCATCTCCCTTCATATCCCGGGCTACATCCACCCCCATGGCTGGAAGTAACTCGAAACAAGATGTGAGGTATATAAATTATGATGAAAATCGATTCATATCCACGTCATTTTTGCACAGACCAATTAGTCCAAAATAGAAAGTTACACAGAAATACAAAGCTTCCGTGTGCTGAGCTTCTCAAAGATACACGGACTTTTACATAATGCTAACGTGTCGCCTCACAAAGGAGCGCTGCATGCATGTGGTGCAGTGAGAGAGAATCATCTCCATCCGATGCCGTTGTCAAAGTTAATCTACCTTGAGAATGAATTCAATTCAGACAAATTATATTTCCAAGGAGAAACCAGTAATATTTGTATGATGAACAAGATGCAATTGCTTTGAGAAAACATCACCATATGGTTCAGGATGTCAAATTATTTCATGAGTGCTCCAAGCCGTGTGTCAAGTTCACTGTGTTAAGTTAACTAAGGCGATTTTGGAAAACCGCATTCTTTAGCTTGAGTAAATATAAATACAAAGACTCAATAGGAAATCCGTTCAATTTCAGAGTGCAGAGCAAAATTTTGCAGTATAATTTTACGACAAGAGGCCTCAGGAATGGTGGAAAACATTCCTCACTAGTTTCCCACTTATCAATGCGTATTCCAAGATTTCTAACTTGCTCTTTTGCCATCAAGACATTTCTGGCATTTGCAATTGCGTAAAAGATCTTGACTGTGGGGACATGCTATGTGACCTGTGACTGGCATGGCACCTGGTTTATGTGAAGTAATATGCGAGTACACTTTGTGTTCTACGTGAGCCGTGTGCGCGCACATGTCTATACGTGTTGCTACCAGCATTGTGACCAGTCGGCGAATGATGTCATCTGACACTCAGAACGTGACATCGCTGAAGGGAAGCAACCCACACAGAGAAACTGAAATTAAATGGATTTGGAAACTCAACTTGTCCGATGTGCAGATAACTTTGAGGCTCATACAAGCATGTGCCGTAATCAGATTGGCAAGATATGCTCTCGCTATGCAAACAATGTACCATCGTGTGTGTGATTCCATGGTCCCCATAGCATTAGTTAATCATTTCACACACACAAACAGCCACGACATAAGTCACCATTAACGAGCTTATATTGTACTCGTTAATGCGTACCAGTTGAACAGGCTTTACGAAATCAGGCTGAGAGTGTGGTAAACTTGAAGATGGTAAACCAGTGACTGTCCCCTCCCTAATTATATGCTAAAAATATGGACGACGATTCTAATCTACAGCAAGTTACAGCCTCACAGATGCCATCATTCGCATCGTGATTCCAATGAGTACGTAGTGCAAACACAAAAATTTTACATGGAGGAGGAAGGATATGCAGACAAGTAAACTGGACGGAAAAGGGTTTGCAAATTTCTTACGATGTACCACATATCAACGAGGTAAAAAGGAGAAAAAAGGGATCTACACATAATTTTCCTTATTTACCAAAACCAAGATAATGGTTTGTGTTGCAAATTATGCTATTTCTCTACCCACGCTCGTGAATTCTTCCTCGAAGTAATAGTGGAATGTATTGTGTGCCTTACCGCCTAGTATCATATCTCAACTCACATGATTCTTTTTACACGCATGTCAAGCTTTATGAATCTTATTTACTTTGACTCAAAGCATATGAGCTGCAATGGGTTCTTAATGACAGTTGTCTATAATTGCTCAGATCAGTTGAGAGGTTGTTTGCGCATGGAACATCTGGAAAGATAAACCCCAGTACGTGCAATTAGTGCAAGGAGTTTTATGAGCTGTGAGCAAGTATGTGAGATTATGCGTAGACATTTCATATAGCTGAGGGTGATCCCAGTAGAGCTATTATCCTCATACAATTGCATGCACACCACTTACCCCTATGCTCTTGTAACCTTTACACATAGCTGTGTGTGTGAGAGAGTTAGGAAACATGTTAGGTGAGTTACCGGCTATGTTAAGGCATGATGCACATCCCTTGTGCAACAGCAGAAGCTCAACAGCTCAAACATATTGACCAAGACGACAGGGACGAAAATGAAGGAGTGTACACACACAATGAAATTATTGGCGAATCTATTGTACAACACAAGATGGACTTGATTGTTAGTAAACCAGAGGCCAGTTTCCAATGCATTGCAATAGAATAATCGTGTGTGTGTGTGTATGTATAAAGAGGAACAGGAAGAAGCATTACTTGGTAGTTTATTACACGATACTTTTATGTACGTTAGATCCAAGTCATTTTGTTGCTGCAAGCATCCATGTAGTCGTATGAGATCATGTGAACATACATACACATGCTGAGCTAATGAGAAAAAATGTGTCCCAAGAGTTACAACAACAACTGTGGAATTGCCATATTAGTCTCCTCACATGTAATCCTTTCACATACACACACATACAATACAGCCGGACGGACATACACATTGACACTAACATGCCCTGACGTCAAGTAGCATGATTTTGATGTGTAACAAACCGTCTGGGAGCAATCCTTCCATTCCTCTTTCACCAATCTCAATATAGATAAGAGCGTGACGAACAAAACAATACCATAAAACTTCATTGGACGACACATAGAGAAGCAATCTGCGGAAGTATCAAGTTCCTTTGCGAAACAGTCATGAGAGTGTATGCTTCTTCAATTATTATAGTAAATACCTCACTTACACACAAACACAGACACACACTCACATCTAAATAACTGACACACAGGAAATTATTACACTTTGGTCCTTTCATGGGTTCCATAAATGATTCTCCTCGTCCTTATTACTTCACCTCAGGCCCCACACACAATATTGCGTAATTAGGCTTTAGCTATCTACGTCACCTGAACCATTCCAACCTCCCCTTTCTCTCTATCATCTCTCACATGCAAAAATCTTAATGATCCCATATAACCACTATAGAAATGTGCAATAATCACGTGGGCACTTGCAGTTAACTTGTCCCACATGTAATTATTGCTGCACTCTGTAATGAATGCGGTTTCATCACATAGCAGCTTCCAAATGCACATCCCATGCACATCCTTGTCTTCACTCACTCACTCATTCACTCGCTGATTTACTGAGAAATGACACAGCCTTTTGCCCATAAATCAACCCGACACGCACGCATCTACATACATGAGTGCGCATGTATTACACTCCATTATTGATAGCACAAATATACACGAGATAATTAATTTCCTATTATGAAAATGGATTCTCCTGTCATCTCTCTCCCTCCCCACCTCTCACCCTCCGTTTGCGGAAGCGCTATAAGGAATAAGAGGAAATGGAAATTTAGGTTGTGTGCTTGTGTCTGACAGTATAAATTTACCACATAGACTGTGATAATAATGAAGTACATTTGTTGAACATGATCATGATGAACAATCTAATTTGTCCACATACAACAATAGCTCATATTTTTGATTGACATGTGCATCCACACACACGTCCCTTCTCCACTATTTGCAAACGACGATGAGCTTTTGAATTGAATCAATGACACTGGTGGAGTGCGGGTGCATATGCAGTGTAAGATGGGAAACACTGGTAGACAGAGGACAAAAGCAGGGCACAGGGAGGAAAAGGAGGTGAGCCAGAAGCTGTGAGGAGCTTGAGAAACTGTATATGGTGGAAGAGAATGCCGGGCCGGAGATGTGCTGACATGACAAATGGAAAATCGACAGATAATTAATATTCATGACATAGCATTCATTGAATCTTGCTCCTGCTCCTAAGGCTTCCAAATTATAAGACTTCTCATCATCATCACCCTCCCTCTCCTGTTGACATGCACAGAGAAATGATTTAGACTGACAGGATCATATATTAATGCGCGCGGGAACTGTTTTGTGGGGAGCATGAGGGCGATTAGAGGATTGCCACACCGCTGTCTGTCACGCGCCTATGCACACAATAAAGTCCTTATAACTGCATTGAGTGACTCGGAACATAAGGAGAAGGAAGGATGGCGCCTGCATACAGGCAAATCTTAAGGAAAAATATAGACACACACCCAGATATTTTCGTACGTCTTCTGAGCACCTCCATGTCGTTGGTTCGAAGATATGGGAAAACTTTTCTTTCCATTCAATTCCCTTCATTTATTATTAGCATAATAATAATGAGTTTGAAAGGACGAGTCGGATAGTGTAGTAGTGATACAATGTGTGCATACAATAGTGGTGGATTGGATCCACTGACACATTCTCAAGTAACTTCCTCTTTTATATCATTACAGACAGACAGAGACACACATCCTGACTTATGCTCCTGTCTACTATTTCTCTTTTGCTTGCTGTACTATGCGCATACTCACGAGCTTAAGTAAGACGACGGCTGTAGCGTTGGTGAGGCTGAAATAAATTACATTAATAACCATCGGTGGTGTCCTATATTAACAGTCATCCGAAAGGCAAGAGATACTACAGCAGCAGCCGTTCATTTCATACCAGTGAAACCACAGCCCACATAAAATTAGATGATTTCAATCACAAACACGCCCCTTCCATGCCCACACTAATGCTTTACTATTATAAAACTCATTCAATTCTTACCTCCTGGTAAAAAGCAGAAGGAATCCGACCTTTCAGCATGTGAAAAGATATTAAAACAGCGTATATATGAGTTAAATTACATGCACCTACATCTATTTGTGTATAGGAGGACAGTATTTGAGCTGTCTTTCAGTCATCCTGGCCAGGGAACCGATACCTTTACTTATTTTTCAAGTAAAATCTTTCACATGCTCTTGACTGATCAAATACAAAACGATGAAAATTTTTATCCATTCCGTCTGCGACCATATAGTCCCTTGCTCCAAGATAATAAGAGTCATTGGGCCAGTGTAGCGGATTTTTTTTACAATATCTGATATGATGCAAACACTCAGAAGAATCATCAGATTGTTGACTCAGCAGTGCAATGTTGCTGATGAAAGTATGGAGTCCATTTCATATGTTTATAGTATGTACGCAAGGAAATGAATAAAGCGGGGAAATTGCCACTGTAAAATTCAACAAGGACCAGCGAGTTATTCGGTATCAGTCCCAAGTAGTTTAATGTGAAAGGATAAATTTTATGCTGGGCTAAGTTTACTTCGGTTTTTTCCTCTTTAAATCACTCCGGATATTATATATATCGAGCATACACATACCAAAAGCACGCAGGGCTGAGTTACATGCGATGCAATTGCATATAACTTCCGCTCAAATATTCACTTGATTGTTGCAAAGCACTCAGCGCAGTACATGTACAAGAGCTTTAGACGCAGGTACCTTGCAAACTGACATCACTGGCTTCTCAATAGCTGTCATCAGCTGTTTGCATTAAAAAATCCGTAGCAAAAGTATGTGTATACACTTGTTAAAATATATATACAAGTTGGTTGTGGATTATGAACGCAAGGAGCTGTCTTGGCGCACTTCCGCCTACAAAAAATGAGATCCAGTAAAGGAGTGCGATAAGAGAAGGGAACTATTATTGTTGTAAGACGACGATGACAAAGAGATGGTGAGGGATATGAAGGATGAAAAACTGTTCCATTGCATTTCCAATTCCACCCAAGATTTGCTTGTTTATATGTGCTTGGCGCGCACATGAGAGACTCCTGTCTTTGCATATAATAACAACGCCAATGTGTGTGTGTGTGTGCTCAACTTCCGTAACCACGAATAAAACGAGGCACATGGCTTTCGCATGTAGTAAAACAGGAACTGTATACAAACATGTAGGCGCATATATGTCGTTGCATTCTGCAAATCCTTCCAGCTTCAAAAAACTGTACAAACAAAGTGTTATGACTTGGGAGCAAGGAAATTACTTTGACTAATACTGCTGCTCTACATGTGCCCCACGACAGTAGTACCGCTGGCGTATTGAAACTCACTCTGCTGTAATACGCTTCGTCGTCTCTTTATATCCTTTCAAGCTAATCTGCGTTCACGTTGTACGCAATCAACTAGAGGACATATGAACGGGGAAAAAGGAACGAGGAAGCTTGGTAAAAATTCTCTTAGCACCGTTCGCCCGCTCCTTCCCAAATTCCTTTTGATGCTCAAGGTTTTTCGTCCTTGCTCTACCATAGCAATAATTTTACATGGCATATATGTGTATATCACTAAAATAGCCACGTAAAGACACCTAGGACCCATACAGTGACGATTACTTTGTGGTCATTGTTCACCTAATGCTCACATTTTCCGTCCCCTCCGATCACTATGGCCTTAATCCACACATTACTTTGTTCCCATGAGTAGCCGCATCTGTTCTCATATCGTAGGATCTTGGGATCACTATGTCTCAACATAGCATCCCCTAAATGTGTGCATAAATATGGGTGAAATAGAAGGGGATTTTTATACTCCTTGTACATACATTGTTGGTCTCGTCGTCCCATGGACCCTCCAGGAGTCCAATGAGGCAATTCATTAAGAGGGGCTGTAAAGTGTGTGGCCAGGATGAGCCCGTAGTAATACACATGCGGGATAAATTTTTTAGGTGGTACTGTCGTCGTCGTCATATATTGATATTATTTGGTGCAATCTTTTGCATCAGGAGCTCACAAACCTTTAACCACCCACCTCATGCCTTGCTTTTCAGACGATGATGTAGGTCGAAAGAGACAAAAGTACCCATGGGCTAGCTCTCAGTTAAATTTTCCATTATGTATAGTCCTCTTTTCCAAAAGTTCAAGCTACAGGAGTTGACATCGTCCATGTAAGCACTGCCCAGCCCTACGTGTTTTCAATGTAAGCAAAGAAGCATGCAGAAACTATTTGAGGACGCTTCATAAATAAATATGAAAAAATAATAATGCTTGATAGGATCGGGTGTACATGTGTGTGTACTTAAATTTGTGTATATGTGTGATGGATTGTGATAGAGTTTTATAGGAATCTAATATGTATACGCTTTCCTTTCCACTTGCTCAGCACATTGTATGCAGAAGGAAAGAAGGCTGAAGAGGGAGGACAAATAAAGGAGAAAAACGCACTTGACACATGACTGACAGTATTCGGCTTCTTGTTCCGCTTTATGCGGGCAAAGGACTGAAAGGAGACGCTGGCAAGAGCCTCTCTCTCGCTCTCTCTCCGTTTTAATCTCCAAGTCACATTAATTCTGGGCTGTAAACAAAATGGAAATGTGGAAAGAGGAGAGGTCGGAGGATTGATTCCTGCTACTAGCGAATGAGAGGATACGTTTCATTAGTCACATCTTCATTCACATAAGCATAACGATCCAACTTTTGCAAATTAATCAAGCTCGTGGATGGAATGAACGGAAGTATCTAAAGGGGATATAGATGGATGGGTTTAAGTGGAGGGAGAGAGAGAGAGACTCTGACTGTGACCAAGACATTTGTTGTCGTCTTTGCAGAAACTTTATGTGACCACCCTTTTCCTCATTTGATCTCTCCTCAGAGTTTGTGAGCTGGTCTTGCATGTATCTTAGATAACATTTACAGAGACTTTGATAGCTCGCAAAGACTCCCATAGTTGATCAGACAGGAGGAGTAGTAGGAGTATTGATGGGAAAGGGAGTTAATTTTAAAAGCATCTTTACTCTAAGCCTCCCAACCGCTTTCCATGACGTCCATTGAGATTGAAAAAGCCATTAGAGGGCTCCCGAAGTCGGGAATATACTTCACATCAGTATTTTTGCTCCGGACAAAAACTTGACTATGGGCGTCTTTATCATAACAGGAAAAGGAATAGAAAGAGATAGATTGATCTTGAGGCTAGTCGCACTATACACAGCTTGATCATCCTCTTCGCTCTCAACTCCCGATACATGGTCCTTTTTCACTCCAACTTCCACACCAAACAAGCTCTCATTCAACCTTAAAAAGCGATATGACTTCACAACAGTGTACAACACAAGTCACATGTGCATCAAAAGCTCCCATCCTCCTGCTCATTCCATGTGAGAGCAAGAAGAATGTTGTTCAGGGAATTTTTTTCCAACTTCTTGGGATTCCCATGTACAGAATAATTTATATGCCTCATGATAATATTTCCAGATGATAGAAGTGAGGAAAAACTACTTTACTAGCTACTAGTCCACACAAACACACACTCACCATGACCATGAAGATGACAACGCGTAAATTCATGCATCCGGATAGCGTCATCCTTTGCCTCAGGTCTCATATTCAAGCTTCCAAACACACACACACTTGTTCTTCTCTCGTACACCCTTCCACTGCACGCAATCATTATTATATTATGCCCATAACTACAGAAACCCTCTGAGGATAAAATTCCCTGAAATTATTTGCATACATTGTTACTGACGTGTGTGTTTCAAAATTAAACATAAAGTATCTACGAGAATCCTCGGTCTATGGTCAAATTTTAATAGTTTCCAGAGAGTGCGTATATTGTTGATATAAACAAACATGATGCATGCAGGTACACACACGACACTTGTCTTCAATCATGGGAGGGAAAGAGGAAAACGGGTTATTTGCCATTCTGAATCCATCGTCCGTAACTCCCTTTTTCGCTGGCACAACACAAGACACGTCTCTGCGTCATGGAGCATTTTTCCGTTGAAATTTAATTTGCGCAGCGGAACAGGTCTTGGGCTTGTGCAAGGAGTAGATGGATATGTAGGCAAAGGTATGCGTATGGATACCATGAGGGGAAGACAGGCTCAACAAAATAATTATTTACCTTGTTCATTGGTTAGCTGTTCTAAGAGGAAAAAGGGACATATATTCTCTGGTTGAAAAGGAATGTGTGATTTTCAGGGGTCACCTTTAATATAATAGCAGCCATCCCTTTGCTTTTTCCTCAACTATTGTTGAGTAATAGGGAAGGAGAGCATTATTATTATTTGGAGAATTTTATTTGGAACCCATGCAACAAAGAGGTTGCGTAGGTGCATGGATATGAGTATGTCCAACGGAAGGTAATATCAAACAACACAAAGAGATTCTCCAAATCATGGCCCTATTATATAGAAATACATGTGTCTCGCCGGGACTGCTGCATACAACAATGAAGCAAGCACCATAGTCCTCCTCCCTTTTCATGCACAGGGGTGACTTGACCAAGAAAAAAATGTTTGAGACGAAGAAGAAGAAGCAACAAGTTTTTTGTCCGTGTCTTCTTTTCCTTCAAGGCTTCTCATCATCATCATGCTTCCTTTTCATCAGCGTGCATGAGTATGTACATGAGAGCCTATAGTTTATAGAAAGGAGCCCGGAATCGGTTTAAGGTTCTTCTCTTTTTCTCAGGCTATGAGAACCAGTCATCATTGTCGCTGTTGTCCTCCATCTCGTCGTTGAAAAGAAGGGGAAAAACTGGCCTCAAAAAGCCGAACAATCGTCTGTTGAAAGCCTTCGGGGCTGGTGTGTACACTGGAGGAACCGAGTGTTTCTTTAAAAGAAATACGTGGTGCGTTGATAGCAATAATGTCGATATAATGGTGCATAACGTACACTACCCACGTATACTTAAAGATGTTCGGAGGGAGAACCAAGGTATGACCACCCATAAGGCCAAACATCTCACGTTCTCATGATGATTAGAGAGGAGTCTTTATATCCACAATATCTATGGCGCAAAGGCGCACACACAGACACATCTGTGCCAGTGAGTCCAACCGGGAATTCCACCAGTCCCGATTAGCTCAAAGGAAAACGCTCCAGGGGTCTGCAGGCTGGAAAGGAAGCCCTCTCATATATGTCGTTGTAAAAAGGAACAAGAAATTAACTGACAGTACACACACATGCACGTATACACTGATATGTGGGACCTTAAAGACAGAGAAAAGACACCCCTGCCTGTGAAAAAGTTCAAGAATCCCTTCCGATCTTGCTGTTCCAACAAGCGAAGGAAATGAGTTTCCATAAGAAAAACTCGTGTTGACTCCCCCCATTTACTTGGACATGGGGAAAGACTGTGAAACATAGAAGGTAAAATTCTGGGAAAGGAAGACTAAAATATGTCTAAGGCATCTTCTGTCGTCCTCTTTTATACGTCTCCGTTCTAATGTCATCCATCCGAAGGACGTGGCATTAGGGCTGGAGAGAGTGGTTCATATTATTCTTAGATTTTTTCGTCTTCTCTCTAACAGTCAAAAACGAAAGTCACCTCCGCTTCCGATTGCCAAGTTTGAGAGGAGGAGGAGGAGAGAAACGAGGAAAAAATTCAACAGTCTTTAGAAACATTTGCAATTTCCGTTTTTCGCATTCCTTCCCCGCCTTCTCGTGCTTCTTCCTTTGATTTTTCACCGTGCAACTCCCTCGACACACACACAGCCTTAATGTGTATGCCTGCTCACACTTGTGAAGGCATCCATCTATGAGTCCTCATTCAGCCCTACGTCACAACTATGCATGTTGGATTTAGTAATATGCAAATTGCCCTGTAGAATTCAAATGAGTTGCTAAATCTCCCTTACTAAACTCATTTGATAGGCCGGATCTTTTAACTTGCCACCAGTGAGTCTGCCATATCGAAATTGGCAAGCGTTGTCCTATATGCCCCATCACCATTGCCATCATTCACCAGACTTACATTCACCAGACAGTTGTTGGCAAAGTTTCCTACAGTAATTGTCAATCATAATCACATGGTTTGTAGATATCAACAGTTTGAAATCATTCTAACTGAGTGTAAAGAACAACGGCTTGTGTGTTGTGTGTGAGTGTGTGAGACTCCGTAATGTTGATTGCTATATGACGGAATCTGAATAGCGCAATCCTGGCTGTGGTCCTAAACCAATATAAGCGTACATACTCGCATGAACTATGCTGTGTGTGTGTAGTGTGTGTGATATGATACTCGTGGCAATTGATACTCACATAGTCACATATTACAATTGCTTCAGTTTGGCTAATTTCCTCACTCCCATCATTTTCAAGAAGCACAAGAAGGAAGCATGTTATTTGTTGGAGGAGAAGAGGAAATGTGTGGAATTTACTGTCGTAATACGAAAACAAATAGGCTTGAGGGTGGAATTATTGAGCTTGTATTTTTTTTAATTTAAAATCATTTTCACAGTAGAAAATTACTTGAGAAATTAGTGGAAAAAGACATGACTTGTCAAGTTAGTAATAATGGGAACATGGGATGATAAGGTACGTAGGCTTCCTCTGGTCTTTGGCCGTACATCCGTATGGGCAAAGAGGAACAAATGATATGCATAAAAAACGAAAGGGTCAAGCAAATAAAAAGATTCCCTGTCACACTGTTAGCAATGTTTATGGTCGGTGTATAGTATATTTGTATTAAGAATGATATGTAATGTCTGTTTGTTTTATATGCTTCCTTGTGCTCTTCTTGAATAGCATCACACGGAGAAGAGATGGTTGTGTATTTGAAGAAGCTCTACCAACTCGTCTTATCTGCAATGTAGGAAGCAGTTTGAGTACACATTAATTACAAGGTTGAGCATAGGATTAAGTCCAAGACGCGGATCTTTACTGATTCTTAATTGCTACATTGTGTATATTTATACATAACGTTGCATCATATTCACTGTCAAGTTGACTCACAGTCGGACGGAGTAACATGGCACCAACAACTCTTCCGCTATTGACAAAGTAATGCAGCAATATAATAGCAGGGTCGATCATGAGTGAGTTTTATTATTGACTCGAGAACGACCGAGTTAATCTCATTCTCAAGAGCCATCCACACCTTCCAGCGTGTGTCTTCGGAAAAGAGAATTCACTGCCTTCCACTTAACACTTCTTTGAGTAATTGCACTCGAATTTGACAGGCGCAAAGCAAGCTTAACGCGCATCCTTCCGCTTAAAACATATGCCATTCCATTGGCACACACATGATGAGGTAAAACAGTCGTAAAGGATTCTTAAGTGCTCTAGCCTGTAATGCATTTGCAAGGATTTTGTGATCACACATCGCGGGCTGTTGAAGAAAAACTTCTCTTACATGGTGCCATGTGACAATAATGACCGCAACTAAATTGAAAATTATGGCCCTCTGAAGCTCACATACCTCTAACTAAGATTTACATGGGGGGATGCTGTGAGGACCTTATAAGAGTACTACTTAACCGGTATACGTATATGGTGGGGTGCGACGTTATAATAGAGTGCTGACACGATCACATCTTATCGAAAAATAGGTTCAGCTCATTAAATTCGTCGTCATCTAGTTGACTATAGAAATGCTTTACAGGCTGTAAAACTCTCAAACGTGTCAACCTCTCATGTCAAATCTCTCTTATTGCTTCCACTAGCTGCTGGTAAACATGCCTGTGTCCACAGATTACACTCAGGGGAATAGGCAGAGCACATCATATCCAATGTTACTGCAACAGCAGCATTGCCCAAGCCATTCCACTACACATTCCCATATTACATTGCCCTATCAACAGGATTGTGAGAGTAGGATTTAAAAATGCTTATTATGTCGAAATCATATGACAAGTGTTGCTGATGTGTGTGCAATTTTATGCCGAATAGTTAGTGTCGCCCAACATCCTGGATACTAACCATAATAATGACATGACACACAGGGAAAAAGAATTGATCTAATGGTTAGGAAATTTATCACCACAGTGATAATATAGGAAACAGTGTGTGTAGAGAGAGATACTAATCCTTTGCATAATTCGCATCTCTCATGTACTGATCTTACTACATACGATGGGCGAAATGTCACGTATAGACACAGACACCGATTCCTGGCTCGGTGACACCACACTACTCATCCTGCTTCCTATCACCCTTCATTATCTCCTTCATTTTACATAACTACAGTATAAAGTCCACAGGATGACTTGGTCAAGTGCGTCTGCAGTACTCGTGAGCTTAAGAATGCAACTATTGTGGAAAAAGATTAGACAAAGCGTTATGGTTACATGCAGCGTCAATTAGCTCATCTACTGATATGGTTTAAATGGCCATAGCAGGGTACGAGATCCCAATGATAATGATATTTGCACTTGAATTCTCAGATAGTAATAATAGTCATGATGAGTACTAAATTTAAATCAACACGCGCTCACGTCAATCAGAGGGACAAATAGTCATGGTATTATGGAGGCACATCCGGACACAATCAACCAGTAGTAAGTCATTGTGCACTAATCCAAGGTCTCCGCTTGCAGTATGTATGATGCATGTGTGTAATGGTCTATTGTCATGTAAGCTCATGAGAGAGAAATTAGCACTACGAAGAGAGAGGGATGAGCCATATTTTATGCAAATATATATAATACAGAATAAATTGTACCAACCTGATTGTGGTTGACTGTGCAGAGCAGAAACACGTGAGTCAAGCTCCAACCTCCAATATCCTAATGGAGGTCACCGAGTTGGATTCAATTACAAATTGAAACTGTAATAATTATTTTAGGAACGAGGAAATGACGACGACAAGAGTCCAGTGGGAATTTTCTGTAATGACAGCAATGTCAGGACCACTTGGTCCACACAAGAAATCCTCTACAGATTCTCACTAATTACTACAAGCATCCCATATAATGTATTATTGATGATGATGATGAAGAAGTAGAGAAATCCAACAACGGTTCATCAACTGGCTCTTCCACTACGTTCAACAGTTACATCCAACTTCTCTTGCTAACAAGCTTGAACAGCATTAAAAGATAACGGGTTAATCCTCAGGGTGATTGTTATTAATTCATTTGAGAGGGTGAGCAAGGGTTTTCTATTTAATGCTCCTTCATTTCCCATTCACCACAAACTAATCATGATTCAACTCTTGATCTTCTTCCTCTTCTTCCTCTCTTATCCTTCACTCCGTTATAGATTGAGCACTTTAGAAGCACAGAGGATGGAGAGATTTATATTCAGCACAACCTAAGTCTTCAAAGATGATTGTGTATACGGGGGAAGAGCACTGCTATTTTCCAGTCCGCATCATGACTCTGTTTAATAGTAAACACAGTAGTAAGCTCTCTCTACGTCTTTGCACCCCCACAAAAATTCACGTCTAAATTTAAATGCACGTGTTCAAGGACGTAATCCACCACGCAACTATTCTTCTTCGTCTCCTTCTTCTTATAACACGAAGTCAACTTGTACGTGGACACTGTTCGCTTTCTTTCTTTCTTTCTTCTTGATTATCATACAGAGGTGGGGAGGAATGATTGTTAACTCTGTGTGTGATTTGATTGGGACGAGTGTGAGGTATAGTGAGTCACATACACCTGTGCACTCTCCGGATTGTCTTCTACTGTAGTCCTCGTTCAGCTGACTAACTGAGGCAGACTGACTGAGTGGGCTCAGAGTACTTCCATCTCCTTCCTTACCCGCTTGCTTCCTCGCACAGCCGAGTGAGACTTCTGGTAGCGGCATACGCAAGACCAGCACACACCATTCTCCAGTACTCGCTCGTTTCACTCTACTGAAGGAGAGAAGAGGGAAAAAGAGCCATTTACACAGAGTCCAGAAGAGAAGATTTCTATAGAATTCACATAGACGAAGTAGTGAGCGGGTTGACAATGTACGATCAAGTTCCCGTTTCACGTAAGCATAGACGACGGACGGTCTGGACCTACATCTTCCGTTCTGCTCTCCCAATCAGTTATATATATTGTATATTATGTCCCTACACAGGATCTTCATGTATGTTCACAGGTCCCTCTCAATACTGGAGCATGGCGTGTAGATGAAGAAGAATGAGGCTGGAGGGATATGTCTTTACAAACTCAGCGCAGTCAATTGATCCTTTTAGAGCTGACTGTGTGCGATTGCTCCCTGTGTCACATCATCATCATCATCGTCATCTTGTCTTCGACAAGACCAAACGTTACACGTTGTGAGGGCAAACGCACGAAAAGATGCGTCTAGCAAGGACGCGTATATGAACCTCACAATAGCTACTGGATTGACACATATGGCCGATGCGGGGCTGGGATAGGTGAGTGAATGAAGTGAAAAACCAAGAGTGTGGGGAAATGAGTGTGCAGTTTAGCACATACAGAGGGGAAAAGTTCATTTGATTACTTGTTGTCCCACCTTTTAATGAATTGATTGCATTTGCGGTCAAGCTGGTTTGGCCTTGCCAATAATTTCCACATGGCTTCGGTGCGTGTGTGCGTTATTTCACATGCTCATTTTATTGATGATAAAATTTGATAAGAAGGGAAGCAAGTGCATTTAAATGCGCTGAGGCATTTTATGCGTCTTTTTAAGTATGCCTCCTTTATTGTGCATTACATCAAATGCAGCAGCAATAGATCCTTTAAGTTCAGTTGCTTGCAAAAACATTGAACTACACATACGCATAGGTCTCCACCTTTACAATGCAATGACTTTTTTGACAAAACGCGCTGCTGAAAATGATAATAATTGTGATGACACTAAGGAAATTGTTGAAGCCGAATACTGTGCAAACTACCGTAATCCTCATTCATCGTTAATTTCCACACAATTGTCCCCTTCCGACTTTTTGATTATTTGTGTGATTATGGCATCAAGCAATTTGCTGTGTCTGGAGGGATCGATTTGAAAATGATTGTCAGTCCAATAGGGAAATGACTGGAGGGGGAAGGAAGGAGAAGTTGGTATTATATTTATTTGGTGTACACACACATACAGTAGTGTATGACTTACATGCGTCATCATACCCTTGATATTACAATAGTTTACCACAATTTAAATATTTGATGTGTGACTCCAAAACTGACCTGTTTCCATAACAGCGCGCAATGCATAGGCAATAGCTTCTCTTACTTCCTACATTGCCCGCACATTATTTTGCCCCGTGTGTGTAATGTACTCTGCGAGCACATAAAATACTTGGTGCACACAAAGTCTTTCCTCCTTTCCGCCTCTCATAAATCGTCCTTGGTGTTTATTCATGCGGCGGAAAATTATTGCCAGGGTTATCCAGGAAGTTCGGTTAAATGTGGGATCCGTCAGCAATTTTTTGTCACTCAAGTTCAAGCCCCGTGCACACATGCTTCGGCATTTGTTTCACCTTATCAATAAAATATTCCTGTCATCGTCAGCATTAAAAGCTGCTGATGACTCCAACAAGAGGAAAGAGTGCAGATGACAAATGATACATTGTCTCTCCAATCAACCCAGCCTTAACTGCATAATTATCCGCGAATCATTCGACTATAGTCCTTTGGTCAATCTATTTCTCTCTTAATTTTCACGTTGCATTGACCCCAGCTGAGCACTTTACTGTATCCGACTGCAACTTCGCATTCAATTTAGTACCGTCCGTCCGACCAGTACTGATGTCGAACATACAGGACAAATTTTAAAGTTCCTCCTAATTCCTCTATACGTTTGAAGAAACCCATAATTCCAAGTTCCAACTATTGATGTTACCTACCAAGAATTGATGATTCTCACATAATTCTACAGCTTCCCCCTTGGAGTCATCTTGTAGAATGACAAGAAGCTTTTTTATTGCTAGAGGAAGTTTTAATTCAATATTATCAATGGAGATACTATTATTAATAGTAATCTCGCATGGAACTAGAGAAGCCGTCAGCTGCAACTTGAAGCCATAGCTGATGTTACACGAGGTTAGCATTAGATAAGGATGTGATGATGATGCTGGCCATAGGGAAATACAGAGTGCCACGATGATAATAATGAGACAAAATGCAAGTTTGTATTTTAACATTATGCAAAAAGCCTTTGAAACAATATTAATCAGCACAGAGGAATAATGGCTGAATGAGGAACAGTGAGGATGAGGATGAAGGAAACATTGTATTGTATTTACACTCATCAGTCGCAGGAGTCTTCGCTAACCGCCTCAATTCCTATCCTTTTCCTTTGTCTCCACCCGTGAAGATGTTAAAAATGGTAGTAATTCCACAACAATACGCTTGGCTGCTGCATAGTGGGCCATGAAATTTGATAAGGACTGTAAAAGTCTGACTGCTTTTATGCTAAGAGGATGGGTGGAATATCCACAAGGAAATGAAGTAGTTTAGCTGTGTTAATGCAGGCAGAAAGGAACATCACGACCACGCCATACTCGGTCATAATGACAGTTTCCGAAAAACTAGAGGAGATGCATATACACGTAAAATCGGCTAGAGAGTAAAGGGCCCATTTTCAAATGAAATTAGAGAGTGATGGGGGAGACGGAACAAGTGGATGAAATTGTTTACAGCTCCTGCAACAGTGTAAGAAGAGGTCTTTGAATGTGTAACTCCGACAGTGAGTAATCCTATGCATAGTTGTAGCAGGAACAAAAGGTATTAAGTTAGCGTGAGTGAGAAAGAGATTTGAGGAGCTGTAAAGCAGAGAGGGAAAAGAGATAGAGAGAGAGACTGGATAATTATATTTTACGTATTTGTGAAGTCAGAAGTTAAATCTTAAGACGTTAATGTCTGTATGTGTGTGTGTGTCATGCATAGTTTATGCGTGCATATATGTGTATATGAGAAGAGAGAAGGGTAAAGGTATGCGAGTGGATCCATGAGGTTGATGGTGATCCAGTGTCTGAACTTATGGTACTGTTGTGTTGTTGTTGCTGCTGCTGTTATTATAACTATTATTATTATTATTACAGAAAGGGAAGCTTAGAGTATCAAAAGCTTATCTGGAAAAGCAAGTCGTCGTTGTAGTTGTCATGTCATGCATACTACAACTAATAGTTGGTCTATCCAGAAGTAGGAGCAGTTGTAGTTCAGGTTTAGTAATTTTTTATTACTCTCACAAGAAACAGGCCGGACCACCACTCACTTCCTTTCATTTTCCTTTAGCGACCGGAAATTCCTGGGCAGCGGAGCAGAAACTGATTTTTTGTGGTCGTCTCTTTCATGATTACATTTGTATTTTTTTAGCCTCTCTCTCTCTCCCTCTTTGACTCTAAGAACTTAGAGGGACTGTTGGAGGGTAAGACGAAAAAGAAGAAGCAACAACAAAACTTAATATCACATTCAACTTGAATACATGAGTGTACATAAATATCGCAGAGGCCCTTTCTCAAGAAACAGGGGTCCAACTTCCAGTGTGATGAGCTCTTCTTAATGCCCTCCTTCCCTGCATCACACAAGGAGGAGACAGGAGACGGAATTTTCGAGTGTTAACTTTTGTTATTTCGTTTGGAATATAGCTCTTGGCTGCTCTCGTATACACTCCTCACTCCAACTTGTTAAGCAGCACATTTCTGGGTCCAGTCGAGGGACATACGATTGCGATAGCTCCTTGTCAAAAGGTCGTGCGTATTATACATAGGCCCTTTGCAGTCTTCCTCCTCCCAATGGCTTGAAAATATTTTGCCCTCCTACTCTTCCTCCATAATTTGTTCATCTCAGATTACCTTTTAGCTCACATAGTCCCTAACCATCGGCTCTGATTTGTAGGGAAATAAACAAGGAATTTTCTGTCTCCACTTCTTATTCTTTCATCTCAGCTCATCCGTTCAAGTCTCTTCATTGTACTAGAGGTCAGGATAAACGGCTGAGTTTCTCACTGGATAGAAGCCAACATACATGTCACCACACGTTCCGCTTTATCAGTCAAGAAACATCATTTTAAGACAATTTGTCTGGAGCAATTATCTCTCTATCAGTTATGAGGAGGCGACATAATGACAATAAAATGTTGTGAAGGTATTGCTGAAATGGATAGCATGTCTCCCTTTGTTTGTCTAGTTTGCGGCTTGAAGGTGCATTCTCTCACAAACAATTAGCTCCGTAATAAAATGCACCACACAGACATATGGAATGCTCTACTTTGCACTAATCTTTAATGTCTTGATGATTCAAGTGAATGAAGTGATGCTAAGCGTGTGTGTGTAGACCAATGTGTGTGCATGTGTAGAAGGGGGTGGAAATGGGTCAGATCCATTTCTCAATTTCCTCTACATACATAAGACAATGCGCCTTTCTCACGATTTCGTAATAACATGTGCACCAATTATTACGAAGAGAGCATGTTGTATATTATACTCCTTCTCTGTCATCTTCGGCCTTTGTATTCTTCGGCTACAGATTAACAGATTTCCTAATGTTACAAATTTCCCTCTCTATCGCTTGTGTGTTGTTACTAACTCCAACTATTATTATTATCATAAGCATTCATTCATTATTGGCCAACATCCACCCTGACAGCAGTGCTCCTGTTTGGTGAAGGTATATGAGATGATCAGACGAGGAAGATGGAAAATCGCTCGTTTCTCAGCAACTGGGATAATTATTCTAATTGACCACAAGTTAGCAATCGTCATTAAGTGAAAGGATATTGGATGTAAATTTGAAGAATCTCTTAGCTCTCATGCATCCAGATGACTTCATCCCGCCTGTAATGTCATGTTCCGGTGAGCATATTGTCTAGGCGAGCGGTTGTAAAAGGAAGAGTGGATAATTTGGTCTTGTTAATTGGTCTGAAGACGGTAGCAGTGTGAATGGCTAACTGAATGAGACGATTCTCAGGGGAAAAGTAATTCCGTACTGTTGAGTACACTTGACAGCTCATTACGGGTTTGACGGAGATAAAAGTAGCCGAAATAATTACGATAAGTAGTGAGAAGTCGGTGCAAAAGATCCTCCGACTTTGTTGGCTGCAATTTGAGCTGTGAGAGTTATTACTACAGAGTCGAAAATTATGATGATGATGATGATGAGTGCTTAGGAGGGGTGAGACATGGTTAAATCATGTGGTCCTTACACCATGTGATCATGGCTCCATGTGTATGTGCATGTTTCCCATAATAATCTTAACAGTGCTCTTACATCATCATCATCATCATCACTACCACATTACTATGGCCGCCTAGAACTTTTCAAAGACAGATATGATCGCATGTGAGAGTGTGTAAACTCTAAATGTGTCCTGTACAAGTGCACCAGCGTTTTCTATGCAATACGTTGGTTTTTCAACACCATACCACGGTCTGGTTCCCTACTGACAATGAGCCAACGGCTACGAGGAATCCAGTGGATGGTGTAACACAGTGTACTGTTAAATACATGTGAAATCGTTCGTAGTTGTATGAAACTATGTGGGCACTTACCCACATACTTGATCATTATTACCTCTTTGTGTCTCTCTTATTAGAGTTGGTTAAATGGTCCGGTATGGAGTTTTACTAGACGGCCTTATACAGAGAGAAAAATAAATATGTAATACGGATCCTTTCCACTGTACAATGTTAGGATTAAATGTAATGTGTTCAGTCGTAAGTTGGTAATGATGACAGACAAGTGAGTTTTTACATCTCAAGTAGCAAATATATGATTGCGGTGGTGGTGGTAAGAATGTGAGAGGTCTGGAAAAGACATTAGCACCAGTCCTGCATTTCGTTTCGGCTTCTTTCTCACCCCCTAGCAGAGTCCCTGGATGAGGACTGTGAGGGAGCTCTCTCTCGGTACGAAGGGGAAAAAATGATATCCGATATATGAATGTGAACACGTGTTGCAGAACTATGGTGTCGGATTCTTCTGTCCCCACGCACAGTAGTTATACTGGCCCTTCGTGCCGACCAAAAGATAGATTCCGTCTGTCTGTGTGCTCTCGTAATCCATATAATGTGTGATGCTCAGAAAGAAGAAGAGGTGAGTTGAAGGCAAGTAAGTTTAAGCATGAGCATGTGGGAAAAAAGAGAAAGGGAGCCCAAGGGGAATCTAACTTACTTTTCTTTACATCACATGCCCATGATCCCACGTTTAGTACACTCAACCCGCACAAATAAATCTCACTCTCTTCTACCCATCTACAGGGGGAAAAGAGATGCCCTTTAAGTCCTCAATTGCTCAACAACACACATTAGTGCGTTCCATTCCAACTCCAGCTGAAGAGCAGAAACAACTTCTGATTCCGGTTCCTAATCACGAATCTCACGATCATGTTCAAGCTAACTTTAAGTCTCTGTAAAAAAAAAGATGCTGAGGGAGGGACAGCAATGCATGTGGAACATGCAAGTAGGCGGCTGAAACCACTTGTTATCATTAATACACATACACGAGCATTTCGGGATGAATGATGCTCATCCGGATCGGGCTCATCGTCTACCCCTCTCTCATGCAAGTTCACTGGCTGTCGAGTAATGAAAGCTTGTTCTCTGCATTCAACAATCCGGTGTATTCCAGTTCGAAATAATCTCCCGCGTTCATCCCACTTCGGTCCTTTCGAATGCATTAACATCATGATCAGTGAGAATGACAAGCATCAATGGAACCTGAAATGCTAAAGGACGAAGAAAGGAATCGAGTCATGAAAGAGCACAGGAGTGTGTGTCTGTGTGTGTGAAATGAATAGCTGTTACGAATGCTCAATGCTACTTGTATGCATAACACTTTTGGTCATGAAAGAAGGCAAGGTGAAGGTAAAGGTGCTGCAGTGAGCATTCAAGTAAACAATAGGTCAAGCTTCAAGGGTCCTTCACGCACATCAGTCAGTAGAGAGGAGAGAGAGAAGGAGAAGAATTGGGAAGGAAGGAGACACAGTTTGCGCTCTAGAGAACACAGGAAAACACCTTCCAATAGTCGTATCAACGGCTAGAAAAAGAATCAGCAACTAGTATACCAATATGCTCTCCTCAGTCCATTCAATTAAACACCCACCAAATCTACCGACCATGTTAAAGTTTTTATGTAAGAAAAGGACTTCCCTATTCACTCTATGAATAGTCATACAAAGATTCTCACATCGCACGTACACATACATAAAAATCCGTCGCACGATAGACCAAGTACAAATTTAAAGCTTAAAAGCGACGCAGTCATTCAGTGGTTTCACTCCAGAACACCATATATGTACAAATCGTCTTAGAGTTAAAACAACAAAAAAACCAGTCTAACTCTTCAGCAGTACATCACTATTATTATCATTATTCTTATCATTATCATTCATAGCGTACGGCGTCCTTGGGGAGACTCCAGCGTAAAGAAGGACGTTTGGTAATGACCAGACAGCGAAAGGGGAGGACAAAAGAGATGGAGACTAAGATGCACGAAGAAGAGTTTCATTTTTCTGGAAGAAAGTTTTTCCCATATTTCCGTGACAAGTCCTGAGTAAACTCCTTTTTCAAGTTGTCCAAGCACCTACAATAGAAATGATGATGACTTTTAATTACGTCACTCACACCCATTGTCTTCCGACGCATGGATTTAATTACATCTTGAGGAAGGATCATAACTATTGTTTACTACGCCACTCCCTCCCGCACACATAATGACAACTTACCTCTTGTACAGAGGGTTGGATCTGTACTTGGAAATATCCAGACTAGGTGCATGAGGCATATGGACGACAAAAGCATTGGGCAAGACAAGAAACTGATATCCCTGGGCCTCCAATTCCATCACATGTGACACTTTGTTCCAACCGAAGCCGGCAAATCGTAAGTCAAACTCTGGAATATCCCGACGCACTACTAAATATGGCTCAAAATCCGGTTCCCAACCCACCTGCGTTGTTAAAGAAAGTCATTTTTATCATTAATGTTATTGTTATTATCAAGCTAACATCAGGGGTGTGAGAAAAATCACGTGACTGTGTCACTATCTTCGTCCTCATCATCATCAGTATACCTTCATGCTTGCACAGAACATTTTAATTTGCTAAGTGCAGTGAGATGAAAAGCCCTGCTATTTCTTTACCTTATTCTCATCTTACTCCCATTATGATGCTCAATTAGCTCACTGTTGAAATGGCCCACATTCTAAATTTAGGTCTGTGAAGCACTGATGCACACTCATATGCAAACATACCACACCAACTCCGGCTCACGTGCATCCATGCAGACACACTCGATTGCCACACTACATGCTCACTTAGCAGAGAAATGCCGTGAAAGAACGTGATGTTTCTAGGCTAACTCTTTGTTCCAAGGGAAAAACAAAGGAGGGGGAATGCCGTTGGTGCTTCTGCGGTTCCTCTCTTCTTCATCTTCTTCTTCATATTCTCGGCTTGTACTAACCAGCTCCCAAAAGCGGAACGAATTTTTGCCCCGATGCAGATGGAGGAGCATCAATCTATAGAAAATGAGATGTGATTCTTCAAACGAACATCATGTCATCTCATGCTTCCTTCCCTTATTTTTCTCTGTCCTCATCCTCTGTCCTCACAGTTTCTTCCATTACCCCTTTGTAACGCACGTCATCCTTATCCATCCGTCCGCCTCTCTTTCTATCTCTCTCTTTTCTTTTTATAATGGAGCATCATCTGCACGACCAACACTAAGGCAAACAAACTGACTGTTGTGCTCGCAGCCTGAAGTCAGTCCCTGGTTTTACTCACGGTGACGCGATTAAAGCTGACTTCCTTTAATTTCCTTCCCAAATAACATATCGCCACTGAGATGACAAGTGCGTAAAAGTACCAACTAAAAACAATCTTTTCTTCTTAGTTAATGGCCTCTACTCTCATTACAGATGGTGACAGATGCTCAGTGGTCAGACCCCCATAATGTGTCCTACACTTCCACAGGGAATGTAAAGTGACACAGAAATGCACACACACTCAGACACATACCATGCACAGGACCACACAGACATGCATGTACCACCCCAGGAATCCGACCTGCTAACGACACTTCCCACAACAGTTTTCACCACCACTACCCTCCCGCACTTGACACCCCATAAGATTTGTGTGCAAACAGATTTTCAAGCATAAATAAATACTCGATCGAGTCTCAGGCACGCACTCGCACGGTTCCGGCCATCATAAACAAACAATTAATAATGACAACAATATTACTACCATCGACTAAGTATACAAATTTCCTACTAGCTGTTGGCAGCAAAGTTTAGTACTATGAGTGGTCACAATACACAACGTTTCATGTAATGAATTCTGTCACCCTAATTCCCTTTAAAATCCATAAGCTCTCAACTAACACGACAGAATGCAAAGCAATAAAATATGCCTTCTGTGCCAATGTAAGAGTTGGCGGCCTGCGTCTGTCGGTGTGATATTACCATTGGCAACATCAAGTTGAAGGGTCTGACCTTATAAGGTGTCGTGGCCGACCTCCATTTGGGGTAGTTGGTTGGTGCGTGACCCTTAGCCCACACGTGGTAACGGAACGTGAAGAGATCCCCGACATCGAGCATCTTCAACAGCTCGGCTTTGCTCTTAGGGAAGTTGAGTCTGTAGCGGAGTGACTCAAACGCAGGGATGACAAGTGCCTGGGAATTATTATTATTATTACTGTACATCCACAACAATCATCATAAATTCAAGTCATTAGTCATTTGGTGGAGTAAACAGCAGGAGCTATAATGTGAACGTACTGGGGCCAAAAGGGCGGAATGGCGGTTGTGCTCACACGCTGGATGTGAATTTGCATCGAGCAGCGGTTTACGGGTGTGTCAATTTGTGTGTGTGTCTGTGTGTTTGCGTGTGTGTATGGATGGGTGTGTGAACGTTGCATACAACTTTTATCCCTATGGACAAGGTAAAAATATGGTGGTGTGAAAAGTGTTCTCGTATGTATACGCATGTGAGCGAGAGGGTAAGAAAGGGAAAGAGAGTGACGGTCGGCATGTTTGCCATATCATGTACATTATCACGATCGCTTAAAACATTATTAATGTCAGTGCATTTGGACAAAGACATCTCACATGTGTGCACTGTTTGTGTGCGTACTGGACACATACCTTGTTCCCATCATCCATCCGCAGGTTGGATATCACTCGGCGCAAATACGGATAAAGTCCAAGCATGGGCAGAAAGTCAATGTCGATTAGGAACACATACGGTGTCGTCACTTGTCTCAGTGCCACGTTCCGAAGGAAATTCACAGGGTATAAGCTCTGTAACAGTTACGTAATATTATACATACAGTTACTATACAATTCCAAACAGTAACAACTAAGATTCCGCCCCCTACAACCAGCCTCTTAATCCTCACAGCCCGTCCATCGCTTTCTCTATTCAGCCACAAACACCCACTGTCTGGCGTTACCTATTATCATCACAAGCACAGAAAGTGAACAAACTAAGAAATACTGTGGCTCCGGTCAATCAATTAAATCCCATGACCACAAAGGAACAGTCACTAATGAATGCTCATATGCCACGAAAACCCCTGGAATGGCCAATTATAGTAAATTGGACGGAGGAATAATTACTTTAACTCACACTTCCGTCCATTCATATTAAGCCCCTCGATGTTCATTTATGATCCTGTAATATTGACCACCAAAACTGCCACTAACTGCGGTTCTGATTCCAAAAATTTGGTCGAACTTCCGTACAGCAGCAACTTTCATGATAGAAGTTTGGGAGAACTGGAAAATTGCCATCATTAGTCAATGTATCTACTCACTATCTCAATGTGGATACATGTCCTCGCATCACTAATTACAATCAAGTTATTCATATGTACCGGCTGTGAGTGGCTCATCATTTTTTCTCTGTGCAGCTTGAATCAGACAGAAGCTCATAATCATCACGTGCAATCATGCATTTGTGTTGTTGCTTTAACTCAATCAAATGCCACTTTATTTGAAGCAAGCAGCACGAGTTAACTAGTAACCAGGCCGTCATAGCCATTCAAGTTACATTGGTAATCATTATTATGAGCTTGTATTACAGCACCAGCAGCTGCTGCAGATTGTTTATGTGCAAAAGAATGGTGGTGAATGAAAAGTACTTACCCCTTCCTTGTAGACAATGTGATAACCAATGTTCTTTCGCTGCGCTAATGGCTCACAACTGAGTACAAAACTGAGAAATTGTTGTGCTTCCGTATCCGACATGTACAATGCCAGGCTAATGGGACCTGTAGCAACATCAGAACATACAACCATGGGAAATCCATCATCCCTTTTTCGCACACATTTAAACATCATTATTGTAGTAACTCATCTCATCACTATATTACCACCCCTTCTTTCTAAAAACATCTAACAGAACAATCTTGACTGAGCTCAAGAAGCGAAATATAGTACATAGTCAGAAAAGGCCAAAATCATGTGTGACAGACAGGGCATATGCGTGCATCTAGAGCATTTTTCTTCCTTCTTCATGCCGACACGGAAAACTTAACGAGTGACTACATTTTTCTCCAACTTCCCCCAGGAACGATTTGGATACCATGCAACAATAAATATTTAAATCCTTGCTCGGAACGCAGAGCAACTTCCCTATCCTTCTTCTTATTAGGCATAACATAATACTCTCACTCAGGGGCACATCTTCCGTGCAATTCATATAACAAATGGACAGGAAAACATAAGCGGACATTACGATTACAACTCTCTCGTGCACAACTGATACTGACGATCACGAATGCAAACTCACCCTCCCAATGATTAGCTAGAGATTCGATCATCTGCAATCTATCCATGGATAACTGGGCAACCAGGGTCACATCCGACTCATCTACCACTTCCGCCGGCTCGTATTCATAATCCAAATAGAAAAGGTGGGTGCGATAATTAGTGTACTTGACGACCCTGAACTCGTAGCAAGGATCCTCCTCGTTTATCTGAAAAAATATCGGCATACATCCAATTAATTCCAACCCGCAGCGTCGTCGCGCACACTATAAATCAAAGACGTGTCGCTGGCTCGTGAAATCCATTCCAATCACATCCAATGTAGTTCCCGTAAAAACCAGTGGGTGCTTATTATATAGGAGATTCCAGAGAGGTTACATACTTAATTAGATCGCTTTTGAGTTCACAACTTGTCGGTAAATTCCCCTTGACTTTGCACATTGCATTAGCAAGTAGTAGGAATTAAGCGAAGAAAAAAACTTGTACGGCTTACGGTGTCCGGTGAGTTCAAAAAACTTGTGAATATATAAACAGAAATAAATGGGACCCCATTGATTCCTTCCACCAACTTGCTTGTTCAATGCATTGAGCAAGGGAGCAAGTTAAGTGGACAGGTGTGTGTGTGTGTGAGTGAGTGTATGTATACAAGGGGAAAAACTTATTGGCAATAAGGTATTGATAAAGAGCCATAAATCTATCAGATACTGATAAGAGGGAGAGCATGCTAAAGAGAGGGAGAACCTGTTCTACTGTTGAGGAAGGCATGGATTGTCCACTGTAATTGCTACAGCCAAATAATTCCCGTCGTAACAGATTCCCATCGTATTCAAGAAAGGTGAGATGGAGGTTTCGGAAGAATTCTGCGTGCTTGTTCTTCACTCGGAGCTTCTTGGGAGAGTTCCAGTGAATGACCTTACGACAAACAAGGAAACCATCATCATCATCAACATTTTGTCCAAACACTAAAGGAGACAGACTACAGAGAAGATGGGCAAATGTCCGATCACATCCTCCAAACCCTCTCCCATTGTACACACACGCCAGCAGAGCTGCGAAGACTTCGTTCGTGTATGTGTGTGTGTGTGTGAAATATAAGTGTAAGAGCCTCCTTGAAAATGATCCTGATTTGCATGAGCATCAGGCTTCGGTTCTTATTTGTCTTTACATAGCGTAGGAGGAGGTTCTTTATGTAATGGGCAGCAGGTGCGGAAATCCCGGCTGGTCCTTTTCCTCACTCTATAACTGCTGCCCACACATACAAAACCTTACTCTCTCCCCACTCTAACAAATGCATCTTCATCTTACATACTAGCCCGATCTAACTCAACCACACACTGAGTCTCTATTCAATTCAAACATTGCAAACTTAAGTGCTCACATTAACAAGGACGCATTCAATCTTGCATAAGTGACAGTGTCATGTTAAGTAGTGATCGATACCTTGAGATCGGAGACTTCCGTGTAGCAAGATTCACTTCGGGTATTATCTGACAGCTGCACGTTCCACTGGCATGGAATTTCGAATAAGATTTGCGGATTCTGCGTAATCACAGCATTGAAAATGTCTTGATCTGCTAAGGACGTGGATAGCATGGTCTGTAGGTCCCGTTCGGCAATCATTCGCCACAAATGTGGCCAGTTCTTCAGTCGTAACTTGGCCAAGTCCATCAAAATAACCCCTTAAAAGCAAGACAACTTATCTCAATCAACTGTCTCCCTCACCGTAGTCACCATAGATTGACCCAAACGTTCAATGTATGATGGACACAAACTATTGCAGACATTCTCACCTGTATTGTAACCTCGACCCAGTGCCGGCCACGGCCGATGATTCTTCCACAGCTTCCCCAAATACCAATCACTTTGATTCTCCACTAGACCAAGTACCTGAAATGTCATCACAAAAGGCAGGAGTGAGATTCCTTCGAGCAAGTGCTAGGAAGGGAAAGTTCTTGGGAAGAATTTCATTCTGTTCCGGAAGTTACAACTGTTATAGTCATGAGATCATGGGAAAGAATAGGTAATCACTTGAGACGGGCTCATTTGGCTGAAAAGGCTCCATAGCTGGGCTATGTCCGTTGCAAATGTAACATCCGTGTCCAGAACGATAACTCGGTCCAGGGTCAGAGGGAGGGCCCGAGGAAGCGTCAATTTAAGGAGACCATAAACGCCAGAGTAATGTTTATTCGGGATCCAGCTGACTTCAGGCACCACGTTATCCGCCAAATAAAAACTCACATCCACTGCGAATAGAACGAGAGAAAGAGCGAATCAATAGCATTGTTATTTCCTTCCACAAGGAAGCGAAACCTCTTCACCTTTAAGCGTCCATTAATTTTCATGCTTTTCCCTTCTTTTTCCGCATCTATCCACGTATACTATACACGACGTGTAGTAACCGAGTAATCAAAAAACCCCTTTTTATTCCTCACACCGTTCTCATATCTTTATCGCAGAACGGTGGTACAGATGCAGTTACAATCCCATAAAGCAACACCTTTATCCATTCCACCTCGTATTCTCTGCATATTCATGCACGCTGCATAAATCTGAGCTCTGAAAGCAGACTGAATGAGCCGAGCCCTTTAATCCCGCCACACACATACACAAGCACATGTCTTATCTTAATCGACGTAACTGCTTTTGTGCTCAACTTATTCTCCGTAGTCCGTGTCGTAGTAACACGGAAACTAAGAATGCAAGATAGGTCGACTCTTCTTAGAAACTCTTGAGTGAGAATCTTACTATAAAATGTGCTGTTATACTTCCATTCATGATAACTTTCCGCCATCGAATGCACTGAACACACGTTAGATACATTTGCCACTCGGCTAACACAGAATCATACAATTTAAAAATAACCACCGCACCGTATCATAAACTTCATTCTGGCAATAGCAATAGCATCATACAATCCTACCTCTACTTTACTCAACCGTCCTCCTGTATCTTTTCCATTTTGCACTGCATTCTTAACTGTTTAAGAGGGGTAACATAATGAAGCAATCATATAGCTGACAGAACCAAGATAATCTGACGGATAATTACTTTGTGGGATGCTCCATGTGGTAAATAAGGTCCGCAGGATCAGATGCGCCTTCGCATCCACGATGAGATGAAGATGCAGTGGGTTCTTCCGGTAAAATAGCATCGACTTGATCAGCGTCACAACAGAGCGGCTTGAATTATGACCAGCACATACGATCGCAACTTGAATCACATCACATTTATTCACAGCGATCTAAAATTGTCCACAAAAAATAAGTAATTAGTAGCTCGTTAAGCTATACAGTCTTGTCATTTCATTAAATTAAATCGGGACAGAGTTTATCGTTCGTATGTGTCATATTAAGAAGGCTCAATCATGTTTTTAAGTTACAAGGACAGTAATGGACTTGGAAATCTGAAGAATATATCGTCATTGTCGTATATTGGGTTTTCATGATCCTCGTAATACATCGCAAGCTCAACTATATCCCGCAATGTTTTAAAATACATAAAATAATCAAATGCACGCCACGCACTGGCACCCATGCATCATTTAAAAACCTTCGTCTACCATATACGTACATGGAGACAGAATCGCAATGATGATACATACTCTGCATTAAAACCGTCATGCATATATTTTTGCAATACAGTTCAAGGATTCCAGGTCAAGTTGCAGTAATAGCAGTACTTAAAGTACTTCTAGTAAATCTATATTGATAAGCAGGGAAAATGACTATTTTTCCAAACAACTCAGCATAAATGTCATGATGGGTGAATAACACAACGAAGGCCAACTTCGGAGTATTATATTTTCTCTCCACTGCTCCAAAAAGTTCCTGCGGCAATAAGTGTCGTTCACTCTACAAAACTACATACAGTCTCATGTAATAGGACAGTTGAAGGACAGGCATTTATTGCACGTACATTTCCGGGTTGTAGAACAGCCTGATTTGAGACCATGGCTGGTGATGGTGGTCTTCCACCCGGATTTTTCTGCAACTTGAGCACACCCTCGACAGATTTGACAGACTTGATATCTTGCCCCATGAGCACCTCTTTCCACGACAGATCAAATATGACTCCATCATTGGAAGCTGTAAGAAAAACCCATCAGCATTCATTATTAATGTGTGTGAATGAAAAAGAATAACAATACTTTCGCGTGAGCTCCTGCCATGCTATGTATGTAACCTTGACTTTGAAGTGAGTTCGCATCACTTCACTATTAATTGCCCAAGCAGAATTAAAATCAAGGTTGCATCAACAAGTAGACATAGTACACAGTGTTAAGCATCTTCAATGCACTTCACCATACTACATAGTACTTTACGTGCTAAAAATTATACACACACACACTCATCATCCCCTACTTCCTCAGCTCAAATAATACACGTCCCGAGCTAGCCAAGCCAGCACCCAAGTTTGCAACTCAAAGACGATAATAGCTATTATTTCATGCAACCATTCCAGGCAAGCACTTACAAACATACAACGCAGATTAAACAACATAACCAAGCTACTTCGTATATAATATGTCTCTCCTATCCACTTCCCACACACGCTTATCTTTTATTCCGTCTCTCTGGAAATGGAGCAAAGCAGGAAGTTAGAATAGGTGATATAACCACGACTGTGTGACTTGAACATAAGAAACCCATGGAAGAAAATATAAGTTTGTACAACAACTTCCTGCAATCCAGCCATCACTTTTCCTCCCGTAGAACCAGCATAATTGTAATTTTTTATCAATCTTCAAAATGCACGTAGACAAAATATAGTATAAGATTTTTCTTTGGCTCACTATTGCATAGTGTTTAAGCACAGGAAAGGCCGCCCTCTTACAAAATAGACCTTTAAAAGTGACTTTGCCATTGCACAGCCCACTGACTCTCGGTCTCAGCTCATCATCAATAAGCGGATATGACGGTTGAGACTGAAGGAGGATGGAGGAGGTGAAAATGTAATGTCCTTTAAGCTCCTCTGTTGTTCCTTACCTACTATACTACTGCACACAACCTTGCAATAATAATACTAATTACTTCCATTGTACTACAAGTATTGTGAGACCCGCATGTCGACAGTAGGAACTTGCTATTGTTGTGTAGAATGACACGATGGTAGCCATGTGGAACGATTTACATCCCGAAAAAAAACCCTCTCTTCCTTTCTCTCACTCGTCTTAAATGAATTATAGTATACAGAGGAAGAAAATGGTGGAAATCCATATGAGACACCTTGGTGGAAAGCAAGACAAGAAAATTTAAGCAATACCCTCCCTTCCCGTTGGATCCATCCAAAATACGCATACATAGCATTTCTTCATCCGGTATGGTACAAACAAAGTCTATATCGTAACATATGACAATCAAGGCAGGTAAGAAGGTAGAGCTTGATTGCATTAAGCTAGTAGCATTCACATGGGTGGACTGCTCACCACAACAAACACTAATAATAATAATATCTAGAAATACATAACTATGTGCCCATAGAATTACAAGTAATTAGGATTAAAATTCTCTGCATTGCATCCGTTTCCAGAGAGTAAGAAGTCTTCAGGTACTCCACCTTTTTCTCTACTCCTTTTATCATACAAACATCCTGAGGACCTGGATGCTCCAAGTGTATCAGAGGAACAGTCTGGCGGTAAAGCACTATATGTATATAGTCGTTATTTTACCGTCTCTTCCTCTTCTCACAATTTCCTTTTGCATGGGAGCACACAGTTAAAAGCGACTCGCTCACTCTTTAATCCACTCCCTCCTCCACCTTCATTTGGTTACATTAACAATCAAACTCCTACAAAAGTCCACATACACTACTGCTCCACTGCTCTATTACACATTTCTCTCTACTTAATTCCCCGTATAGCTTCTTCAAACAGTCCTCCTTTCATCATCCGCCTCCCACGCATACACATAAAAATCTCTATATAAAGCTCAGCATTACTCCAAGTAGCCCTAAGACATCTTATGAATTGCTCCCAGGTTATGTAATAATCTGCGTATGCATACAATCAAGTAGATGTTTTGTGTGTGCAGCACAGCATGTACAAAAGATACGCCTGAATAAGTTTAAAACTCTACATGAGAATCGTCTTCATGTTATTGTGACGACGGTGGGAGAGCAAGGGCGATGGGGAAGCGGCTATAAGCTGAGGATATGTTACTTGGCTTTAGAAACGAAACGAGGATGATGTGGTTTATTGTGCTGCGTGGACGATATGAGGAGAAGCTGCTCAAGTTTTTTCTCTCTTTCAAAGGCGATTAAATAGCCGTCCAGCAATATACATGCTAAGAAAGATGAAACAGAGAGAGAGAGAGAAAGAATAATTACGTGAGCATATAGGCGAGCTTATGATGAAGAGTGTATACGAGTGAGTAAATTATAGTACGTAGTTATTGTACTGGGCAACTGGGCTATATTAATGCTCGTGTGCATGAGCATATCTCACATCCGCTTGGAGAGCTTATCTCAATTATATATCTGTGACCTTCGGCTTTTTCTTTTGGGTGTCATCGTCACATTCCCAGTTTAGCCATGCACTTGATTCCCTGAGAGTGAATGGCAGTGGTGTGCACTAATGGAACATCATCGCAGTTGCAGCATAGTCTGCCCATTAACTTTTTACTTCTCTCTCTCTCACACACACACACACACTCATACAATAGCCTTTAATATAACTTAATAAGATGACAAGAGGGATCTTGCACGTCTGTGGTACTACTTGGCAAGTGTATAATAAATAATAAGCTGAAGGGAGCAAAGGAAGCGGAAAGGCTGGATTTAATGGGAGAGATCCTTGAAAATCACTTGGAATTATCATTCCAGAACAAAATTAAGTACAGGATGGTGTTGATGCGAACTTCTTCAACCCCAGGAAAAAACTATATCACCAGCGCTGTTACAATTTACTTGGCAAAAGTTTCTCTGCTCACATTCATCAAAAAGTAAGCAACATGTCTCCTAGAGGTATTGGAAAAAGTTGGTAATTATCAATAATTCAACCACAAATTGCATCATTCCACATTTTGGATGGACAAGCGTCATTATTCCTATTGACAACTGATGAAGTTATAGGAATAGATGAAAAAAATTAGTCGGGAGAATCCCAGGGATAAAAATAAGTTGGATGCGGCATCTTGTCTCAGCGTTCTGTAACTAAAAATTCTATTCACCAACGCCTTTCCTTTGTCACTATGTTCACTATGGCTAACTCAAATTGAGTTAGCTATGGCATTTGACAAACCCAGTGAATCCACCGTGATGTGATACTGACGGAAGGAGATCACGATTGGTGTGACCGTAAGGGAAAAACATAGGAGTGAATGTTTACATCAAACTTGGATTCAGTAAAGCAATACCCAGTAGTCACGTTGTTAAATCAATCCACTTATAATACGCATATGACTACTACTATACTTGAAATGCAGTGGGCTGGGTAACAAAATGATGTATGGAAAGGCAATTTACTCGTGCATATAAGTGTCTTCCGAGAAGGAAATATGCTATGGATACGTCGGCATATCATGATGTGTGCTCCCAAGAGAGAGACAATAAATGCTTTCCTTTGCACATTTTCCATCTAGAGCCCATATGGCTAATAAAGAAATGATGAGGTATGCAAAATGCGCCTAACATTTCCAAATCTCTTCCTTCCATCATCATCATCATCGCTCTCCTTACCGACTGCATGATAATAATTGCAAAAGTTCAGTATATCCACATGCTGAGACATTTACGGACCACATAAATCCCCCCTCTAATTTGATCGTGAGTTTGTGGGATAACGTGTTCCTCTTGTGCAACGTTGCTGAAGGAGAAGGTATGGTGACAGCGGCGGAAATTTGCACGCCACTGCTTGCTGTTGACTGACTGGGCAACCAAGTTTTGAAAAAAAAATCATCATTTGAGGTGACTTGATCTGGCAAACATGTCAACGGAGACTGTCACAGTATTATTCTATACGGCCATAGCAACCAACTTGTTGCTGTGATCAATGAAGTAATAGGAATTGTTTGCTGGTATTCAGGAGCAGCGGTCTAGTAAAGTGGCTTCTTTCGCGTTATGTGGAGCCATAATTGCCATGTCGACAGACCAAAAGAGGAGACAAAGGACAGGACATGAGGCCAAAGGAGACCTTCATTTCCCTCTCCTTGTCCTTTTGGTCTGGTTAATGACATAAGCGGAGTTACCTCATGCTACAAACCACTTTTCGCTAAATTCCTTTGCGTCATAACAATCAGCTGATTTACAAACAATTACAAGTTCAAGATTGCTCAGATGCAACTAGTATACACTAGTTTTCCAAATACTTTTACCTAGGATCAAGTTTGTTTCTTTATGACAACCAGCAAGGCCGACTGACTGCATGATAAAGTAAGCGAGTAAAAGAGCTATGAGCATGAGGACTTAACGGTCCGGGTTTCTATAGCTGTTCAACTTGTTGTTGTCTTAGGATGGCCGACAGATAGTTTACAATCGTGGCAGAAATTAGGGTAGGCAGGCGGCTTTGAAGCGATTATGCGAGGAAACCATTTGAAATTCCCCGTTAGTTAGTACGATCAAGAGGCCAGGGGGTGATGATGATGTGTGACCGGAGTCAGAGGAAACCCAACTCCTTGTCTATACACTTTGAGCAGCTAAAGAAATCTTGCAGAAAGAGCAATAAGGGGAGTTTAGCCATACTATATCTCGCAGAATGGTGAAGAGCAGGAGTTGTTGTTGCAAATGAACAACAGCAATAACGCCTTTTGGCTGCCCACACTGGCACACACACACACATATTGAGCATAACCCCACACAAGATGTACACATAAGAGAATGTTAGAAGGAAATATTTACGACCCCTTCGCAATCACCTTTTGATCAAAAAGACCTTTGCATTCCTTCCGGCATGCATGCCATATCACAAGCAAGTTTGAATTCCACTCAAGCCAACCAACAGATCCTTACATGCTGTATCTCTTTTTTCCCTCCCTTTTATCCTCCATTAATTGCACCACCGTAAATTTATGACTGTACCAACAGCTGTGCTCAGCCAAAGTCAGATGAGATGTGCACACTGAATTCCGGTTCATGACGGCTTACAATAAAATTCCCTGGCGACAGTAGCATTTAACTATTGGTAGCCCTGGCCACTCCGTGCTTCCTAACAATATGCTCTTTCCCAATGGCAAACTTTTTGGACTACTCACTGCCAACCAGCTGAAAACTTAATGGTGGCATATATACATAATTATAAGACAAGCAGACAACATTATTGTCTCCATTCATCCATCTGATTGAGTGGAGTTTTACAAGCTCCTTGGCCATCATATAGTTAATCTTATTCAGATTGTCCTAACGGGTCGTCTCGTGAATAAAATCATAGATATTCCAATCAATTAACATTTTTCAAAGTCAGATGCACGAATCCTACAGATTTCACTGAATGAGAAATTGCCCTGACATCCATATGCATTTTCAATTGAATATCATTCCCTCCAAATGACTCGCTTGCATGGTCTAGATAAGTTAAAAATTGCTGGACAAGCTCACACACTCACACTAACCACATCGCCTTCCTTTCATGAAGGAAATACTCAACAACCGTTGAAAAAATTTGTAAAAAACCCATCGCGATTTCTCCTTGTTAGCTAGAAGTTTTTACACACGAGCACACCCAAGTGTGCCCGTCGTATTCGTGTTATCAGGAACTGATCAGCTCTGAAAATTGAACGGATTTTCTCTCCAGCTTGGAAAAATTTCGCACGGAATAATTCATTGTCCCCATGAGCGGAACGGACAAATCCCTTTGAGATCCCACCTGTCGTGTATACTCAATGAGGAAAATGAGTTATGTGAGGGTTTAGTTATCTAATAATCGTAATTTTAGATGCATGAATCGCATACAGCAGCTTCTGAGGTACATCGCAATCATAGACTCGTGTCACTGTGGGCTTCACGTTGTAGCTGAGTAGCCTTACGTAATGAGGACAACAAAGGACGAAAGGCAAAAGAATTATCGCACTCTGCTGCCTCCAATGTAATCTTGACGGGGAATTTAAGTGATCATGTAGGGAAGTGAGCATGTCATGCAATGCAGATCAATATGTCATCTCCATTTACTGCACCTCATTTCACTGAACACTGCAGCATGTGGTTATTTATATATGGATACAAGTGAATAAATCAATGAAGCTTCTTTTCATCATTATTTCTAATATACTATACGTCGATCTACTTGCCATACAAAGTGACTCAATTCATAAGCTTGAGAATAATTTTAGCTCTGTAACTTGTCGCTAAGTTTGTCACATAGTGAATTAAAATCCCATTTTACTCTTTGTCCGGCAAAATAATTACATTTCTTGTAACAGAGCAATAATAATTATAGACTGTTATGAATGGTATAGGACTTCTGTTCCGCAACTTCAGGACTTTAAAATGATAATCACCCATGTTGCGCGGTAACACAAAGGGAAGCATGGGATGGATGTCTTGAGTCAATTACTATCTCAGCGTAGTTACAATGTGTACACAGGATGGGATAAATGATGTGAGAACATGTTTGCCATACCACTCCTGTCTACATATTTCTTCCTTAACTATCATTCAAGTCCATTCGGAATATCGCAATGGACTGTGGGTCTTTATGGTGTGCAATTAATTATACCCCGTCTTCCCATACCATGTGCTAAGAGTTGAACAAGCTTTAATGATTTTATCACAAATGGACGAGGCTCAGCTAATTCTTCCATTCACTTTATTAATGCTAACTATAAACAGTGGGATTTCAAGGTGTTCAAGTAGTACTCGAATATGAGGCAAGCTGGACCGAGAAGAAACTTCTCCTTACCCTGAGAATCATTGCTGAAGAAAATAAATATGCCCTTCAGCCCCATAGCTGCATTGTTACAAAAGAAAACTAGAGAGGCAGGTCGGGCACTTTAATTTTTCATAGACACATTGACACCAAGTTTACTGTTACCTCTCCTTTGACAAAAACCACGGCTACATAATGTTCTTAAGACAACAATGACAGAGACAGTGGTCTCACTATTGTAGCAATAAAAAGGGAACATGCGGCCGGCTGCTGCCATCGTGAACTTTTGGGCCGAAGGAAAGTGAATTCTGTGAAAATCCTTCTCAACACATTGCCCAATGTTACACACACACCTTTTATGGGTTAAAAAGAAGAGGAATATGTCATTCATCTCCAGGGACCCACTCCAGCGGTGAATAATAACTCTTGTAGACATACAGAGACTCCATGGCCTCCTTTCAGCAATACTGGCCAGACAACCCCGCAAGCTGGTGTCGGGATCAGTAACAGATCCTTTCCCACACAGTTCAACGCAGAAGAATTACATTCAAGCTTCACCATTGAGACAAACAATAGTCCTTTAAACAAGCATTAGCCTCACATCAGTGACCCAAGAGCAACAATAAATTGTCAGGCAATGCTCTCATCCTCACAAGCTACACCACGGTGTGCGTAAAGATCCTTCCTTTTTAACGTCCCATCAAAACTGCCATCATCATCATCAGCCAGTATATTACCTTCCGTTCAGAGATTTCATAAAGTTCGCGAGAGAAGTTTTTTGGGATGAGAGAAACAGAGAGGAGATCGCACTGAAGATAAGAAACCGGAAAAAACAGTTGACAAGAATATATGATGAAAACTTCCTACAGCATTCCCATTCATGCCCGTCTTGACAAGTATTTACCGACCCTGTCCCATCATCGTTTTACAGTCTCCTTAAGCCATCCAGCCTGATCCAACTGTTCTTAGCTCCTCCCCTATCAAAAATACATTACGTCCTGCAAAACCATCGGTTCGATCAACGCTCTGCCATGACAATAAAAATGTCACATTGAACTGACCCAAACCACTTCCCACGTAGTGTGAATTGCAAAACCATAACAACTACCAACTTGGTAACAACCTAATTATTAGTTATATACAGCGGACAGTTACATCCCTCCAACAACTACTTCCTGCCCACAAACTCACCAAGAAGAGCAGCCATTAGCTAACACATGACGATCCAGTACAGTCGTAATTAACCATTAGCACATAAAGCAAAACTTACCTATATAATCATGCAAGCTACATACATGGACACTAGTTGAAATCACTCACCTTTAGCTGCCAAGTATTGACTTTGGATATAAATCATGCAGAAGGAGCCAAAGATTGTGCCCACTATGAAGCCAGTTATCCAGCGTCGCGAAAACGATTGAAATAATCCATGTCTACTACGAATTTTGCCGATTCCTACCTACCGCTCCGCAATCCAAAGACCAGAGATTTTTGTGTACTCCACAGGCTGGACTAAAAGGGTTGAAGGAGCATTTGAGTAGCTCACGCTTACTTTCACCACACTTGTCTTCACGGAGACAATCAAAGGAGAAGGTATGCAAAATCTCGCATGTATGATAACGTCATACGAAAGGAACAATGTCTTGATTTCTCACACTGTCGTTTTACTCAATCTCCAGCGTTGGTTTACAATCTCAAACGGCATGCACCAGTAGTTCGTACCCCCAGCCTTTGCACATTGCATTTGATATTTAATGCTAATTTTTCTCTGTACAAACGGGCAACTAAGGGACCACAGAAGTAACGGGAAAGATTGATAAAACTGAAAAGGATTTGATTTTCCCTCGATTTCTCCCAGCACAGCAGTAGCGAGTCTACGGAAGTGACGTTAGGTTCCGTCCAGAACACTGGCTTTGGGCCTCATAAAGCTCCCTGGATCCCCTATACATACATTTTATATATTTAGATAGAGGCTTACTCCTTCCTCACACATCTCGCATCCAACCCTTTGAGCGCTATCAAAGCTTACACTACTTATACTATACTACACGCATGAACATCAGATTGTAAATACATGCTATGCACACACAGATTGAGAGAGCTCGTTGAATAATCCCATCCACTCTCAGATTTCCATGATTCATTAGCTTTATTAGTGTCTCCTGGCTCTGTGCGTCATTCATGAATCTAGTGTGACTCATTTCACACTCATGTTGACTGTTAACTACGAGTAAATGGATGTACATCTGATGGAATTGAGCAATTAATTATGTGCTGAAACCCTTGAGTAGAGATTACGAGGCTTCATGTGCTTTTACCATAGCGCAGTGGACGAAAGCGTGAAAGACTGCTGTTTGGCAAAAAAGCAGAGCTATGCTAGCTTTCTCCTTGTACACACACAGGTGTGCAGGGAAAGTAATTGGGTTCGAAGTGTACTCATTTGTAATATGAACAATTATAAAATAAGTTGTGAATAAGGGAATGAAAATGGCTATCATTCAGAAGAATGAACGAGATGATGTGTACGCAGATAATTTTGCCATCCCTCATATTTAGATCGAGGGTGGTCGTTAAAATTTCAAAGAAAGTTGACCCGGCCCGAGTTTAATAATCCACACGCCTATCTAAATAGCATAACATTTAGATGAATCTCTGTTTTCTTCTCACACTCGCATTATTGCCAAAGTAGTGCCTGAATCACTACAGTAACTAGCGCAAAATTGAGCCATGACGAATCGCAATGTTTACTCTGAACAAACAGAGTGACAGACAGGGCATTTAGCTGTCTGAAATTGTCCCGTTAAAGGAGCAGGTGCGATTTCCTTTGGCGAATCCACTATTTTTCCTGCTCCCGTGTCGTCGACTGACTGTGCATGTGCGAAGGGCTATTTTACTTGGGGATTTTGCTCGGTTGCAAGAGCCCGGCGATAGGCTCCGAGAGGATCAGGCCGTATGAAGCATGATGAAGCCTCGAGATTGCTTGAACTATTATTGGTTTGCTCAAAGTCCAACGTGGCTTGCAAACTTTAAACCCGGAAAAGTTGACTCTGCTCTTAGTAACACAAGAAGCTTAATTGCTCTCGTTGTTACATGAGCTCACAATAATTTAGGATTGAATAGCATGACGCTATATACCAAGAGTGCTGCCGACAGTCATTGCACCTATTAGACGTATTATACTCTAATTATCATCCGTGTGAGCCTTTGAATTTGTAAAGCCAAGGTGAGTAATCCAATTTGAAAAGGAATTGTCATGACTTGATTTTGGACAATTCATGACAATGACAATTAAGTAAGAGGGCTCTAGTGCTTTGCGTGGTTGACAGCATCATCTGATTGGAAATGATGGCAACTAACTAAACTGGCTTATACACACATTGTTGTAGTCCATTGCAGAGGTTATAGGGAAAGGTTCTTTTCTCACTATTATCGATGCAATTTGATTTGGACTGGCTGACACAGTTGGATGTGTGTGCATTGTTTTGTAAAGACATGGACGCGTTAATTAAGCCCTGAGGTCCTGTGTTATTATTACCTTGGACTTGAGCAAGTTTTGAGCCTTTGTTGTGGCATGGGGACTTTTAATACATAACAAGTTGTCGGTATGCTGATTTTTTAAACTACCACATCACCTCTCACACCTGGCCTCAAACTGATGAGAAGAATGTGAGATTTTTATAACTTGAAGTGGAATTTAAAATAAAACTTGTGTTTTTTTTGTCAGCTCTGCGGCAGCAGGGAAGCGACCATGATTTTAGCTGACAAATTAAGAAATCTCTTGCCGCTGGCAGGAAAAATATTTGCGGCTAAGCCATTGTATCGAAAGGTAATTCATTTTTTATTGCTCCACTTTTGTAGTTATACCTTTGTCGGTCTGAGCATGTGGATTTTTCTGCAGTATATAGATCTGAGTTTTTTGTCTTCGCACAATACAAGTGTCAATGAGAAGTGAATGCAACTGGATGCACATAATAGCGTTGTAAATATTATTTTGCAGTATCTCTTCAAACTAAATGTTGGAAATATTTGCAGGCCTTGACACCACTGATGATTTTCCAAGGTGTATCGATGCAACAGCCGAACAGGAGCTTAACGCATAAATCGCTTACCAAGAGCCTTGCACTTGTCAGTAATTCTAATAAAGAAATCAAGATGAATCCGGCGAGTCCGATGCAGGTTCAAATAGCGGATAATAGCGGCAAGAAGACCGAAGAGTTCAAGCCACTTACTATTCTTTTGTGCTGGCTCATGTCGGAGCGAAGACATGTGCTGAAATATGCTCAGTTCTATCTCGATCAGGGTTTCGATGTTCTCACTGTCTCGGTCACGCCGTGGCAACTCCTTTGGCCTGTCACAGGAACGCAGGTAGATAGACTTGCAAATTTCTATTCTGACCATTAAGTCATGATAATTGAAGTTGAATTGAGGTGAGTTGATGCGAAGCAAGTGAGCTTTGATGTGTGTCTTTGGTGATTCTGTAGGTCATAGCAAAGGATATATTGTCATTTGTCAGTCAGAACGAGCAGTACAGCACGACCATGATCCATGGATTTTCAGTAGGTGGTTACTTGTGGGGTGAGGTCCTGAATCTAATGAACCAGGACCTAAAGCGTTATCAGCCTTTCATTGACCGAGTTGCGGGTCAGATTTGGGATAGTGTTGTTGACTATGAAGGAATTCCCACAGGATTGCCTAAAGCTATGTTTCCGAACAATGCTGTGCTCCGGATCACTTTGCAGACGTATATGAAGTGAGTCTTCATATCCTGCATAAATAAACTACAAGGAATTTTAAGGAATGTTTATTTAATGAAAAATATAATTTCAGCTTCCACATGAGACAGTTTCAGGAGGTAGCAACAAAGCATTACCTACAATCCAGCAAGGAATATCACAATAATATAATCAGAAGTCCAGCTCTCTTCTTGTGCTCTTTGGATGACCCAGTTGGAACTATGGAAGGGATACAAAAAGTGATTGACAATTGGGAATTAAATGGCATCAAGGTATTAAACCATTGAGGAAATTGTGCGATTTATTGTAGTCCAGATTTCAAGGGTTATTTTTCGATCCGTTTTTTTCAGGTCTATCTGAAAGCCTGGGAAAGCTCACCTCACGTCAGTCATTTACATCATCATCCTGAAGAATACAAGCAAGAAATGAAAGCATTCCTAGAAAAATTAGGACTCGTTCAGTATCCCGAAAAGTTTGAGAAAGCCAAGTCTCGGTCCCGAGGATGAAATACGCTTTATAGAATAGCCTGGTAATATTGCCATCCCTTTTCTCACCCTCTATATCCAACCCAATCCAAGGATTTACTCATTTATCCACTGGGAAGCATTTTAATTAATGACATACTGTATAGACCTTATGGCCCTGATTTAATACGTGATCATAATGTAGTCAGTTATTATGTGAAATTCCGTGCTTGTATTTATAGATTTCACTGTGAACTCGCAGAGATTCAGTTGCGCTTTAGTAGTGAGTCAGTGTATTATTATTATTTTCGCACCTGATTTCGTGTCGTGTTTAGCTTTGTTTGGTGGATCGAGGATTGTGATAGCACCTTGGGGATTGTTGTTAAGTCGTGCTGTGCATCTCTTCAATGTTTGTATACTAATAGTTTGTGCACTCATCTTCACAAAACCAACAACAATAATAAAATCTTGTTAAACACATGCCGACAACATACGCAGAATCATCTATCATTATTACTGTCGTTTGACACGACACGAAGACATTAGACCCGAAAAAAAATGATCGGACAAGTATGACAACTTCTCATACACCTCTCGTAATTCAGTCAGTTTATTATTATTGAGATCAACTATGACTATAGTACTAATATGAGTACGAATATTTCTTTGAAGCGAAGCAATTATTTAGGAATTAGCGACAAAGATCTATTAGAAAACTACATGCGATCCAAAATAAAAAAAGCACCCATGGTGGTGCTTCTTAAAAACTGTGGAGAAAAGGTATATATAATTATTTATAATAGTCATTATTATTATGTTACGAATCCCAGTCGAGAAAAGGCTAGTCTCCCATACTTCTGCTTTCCAGTTGTAGACCAAATTTTAGAAAATCTTCATCATGAAGTGATATCATCCATCATCAAATTTGAGGAACATTATACAAGAATGACATCACTGCTCTAATAAAATAGACCAACTGGAAGTGAGTAGTTTGTTAGGTTAAATTCATGCGACGAGTACATTATTTTTTTTGCTACACAACATTGATATTAGTAGCACTATAGATTTTAATAATACGTCTTTCGAGCGCGGCACCAATAATTAGCACCTGATATCCACCCTTTGGTGTAGTACAAGCAGAGGAATTAAAAAGTAGTGTTTATCAATCTTACTGTGGTATACAACATTGTTAATCCGATTTTAAAGGCCTAGGCATAGCTAAACGCAATAACCTAGAGACATCAAGACCATTCGTACGCATATCAGGGTAATATTCGGCAACATTCTTCCAAAGACTCTGGAAGGTTATTGGCACTTGGGCAACATGAGGGTGCTGTTGCCGGTGAACATCAACACTAACAGCAACAGCTATGCTTTCAACATTATCAGCTCGTCTCTTCGGTCCAACTCCATAGGAACAATTATTCGTGTAGGAAATTTCCAAACATTGCTACAAACAAGGAAACCAAAGACGACCAACCTGAAAAACTATAGTTAATTAAAATAAAAAACAAAACACTTGAAATGAAATAACTCGAACAAAACAAGATCTATAAAATCGTAATGGCAATGGCATTAATCGTTTTAATACGGACGTATAAATGAAATGAAATACAGTGGTAAAATAATAATAATGATGATGATAGTGACAGATTCAGCATGTTTTAGAATTTTGACACGCTGAACTGTAATAATATCCTAGTAGGTACAAAACATTATGCACTGGTAAAATGATCATATTAAAATGACAACCATCCTTTTAAATTATAAATAAAGTAGAGATAAATCCTGGATTGAGTACAATGTTGGGAGAAAGTTACTGGTTAACGAGTTAATATCTTTTATCCACAACAATAATTTCAACGGGCTCTGACGCTTTGGGGGAGAGGGGATGTCATTTTAGAAAAAATCAATTTTTATCTAATGTGCGGGAGCAGGGATTTCGAAAAATGTAGAATATTATTTTGTGGAGTAATAAAAATAACAATACAAAAGACAAAGAGGTGGTTGGTTGGCTGGGTGAGCTCAAATGCCGTATGTGTGTTCTGTTCTGTTTCCCAAACTTACCTACGCTTCGGAATTCGAATTGTTGTCTATATTGTTGATTTCACTTTTTTTCTTTGAACATTCACGCTGTATCAGTTTGCTAATATAAACTTCAGTCTCAGAACCCTGTAGGTCGGGCATTTTATAGAGCGCCTTAAGAACTTTCTCGCCTCCCACGTGCATTACCAATGCATGCAATATTGTTTTCATCGTTTTAATTGGTGTCAAGTCACGCGTGTTAGGACCATTAAAAGGGTTAACTTTGATGAAAGCATGAAACTCTCTGATGATCGAGTCCAAGTCAAAGTTGTAGTTGTGGTCGGATCCCCACTCAGAGAATTGTTTCAACAGTTTCCATTGACACTTCATCACAAGGTCCAACAGGCGGGGATTGTTTTTCATTTGCAACGCGTCGTTCAGTAACCGTATGAGACCACTATAACATTTTTAAACGTAACTTGAATTATTTTACAAATCTCAAAAAATCTACTCAATATTCGGACAGCTTACCAAATTACTGCGTTCGGATCTGAGTGCTCAATAACTCGAACAACCAAAACGTTCACAGTTTTACAGATGAACGTGGCATCAGGTAGAATCGTAATGTTGGCATCGATTATCAAAGTTAGTAAATGAAAGATCAACTCTCGCACAGTGTTCTTCGTTCCATGGCTGGCAAGAGGAGAAGGACCCTGCTTGTACAACTGAAATTTTCATAACATATACCACCCAATTAGAATTATGATGCTTGACAGTGCAGCGCTCCAGTCTTTCCAACTTACAGCTTGCAGGAGCTGCACTATGCAACGATAGAGCTGATTCATTTCTTGGATCTTCTCAGGAGAAGAACTAGACAGCATAGGCTGCAGCTTTCGTAACTGCATTGTAATGATGGAAAGAAGGTGATCCACACGTTCCCCCATTACCTGAAATCCAAAGTAGGTCATACGTTAATCACAATCATTCATCATTTGATTAGTCGGAAGGAGCTACTTACATTGCTCAGTTCGGGGTCATTAATAAATGTTTCCAGCTGAACGATGGCTTCCATACTGGAACGCAAATCAGGATTGCCGACCTGAGAAACAACTAAATCGATAGCCTGAGCGGCTCGCGGAGCCAATACTGGGATGGAGGAAAGAGACTGGGGTAACGTCATGACACTGTTCCTTAAAAAAAAACCAAACATGAAATTAGACACACGCAAATCCAGCTACCCTATATATGTACCCAACCCAATAGACTTTAAAGAGTCATGCCAAACCTCCTTGTAAATTCTGTTAGCACGCGACCGTTAGAATGAGAACTAGAACAGAGTACTCCTCCCTAAGAAATTACTCTGGAATCACACACACAATTTTAGATCAAGCTGTCCACAAAATATGGCTTGGTTCGTTTGCAGAGCTAGAGTTAAAACTGTTGTGAGCAAGGAGCTACTAAGACACTTTCTATTCCATCAAGACATTGTGAAACGGAATACATATAGTGGTGAGTGATGACGCGGCCTTCCTCAACAAACAACCGCATATGAGTTGCAAATCGAGCAATAAATTATTAAATTAAAAATAGTTACCTTCGAGGAGGGAGATTCACAGGCACTTCCTTGCTCAGATGATCCACATTGGTATCCAGTAACTGAAGAGGGGGCATGGGCATCAAGTCCTGTGGTCCAAACATGTTATCGATCAGATCATAATTAATCTGATACTGCGGAGGTAGCTGATGCCTGCAAACAAAAAAATCCACTCAGTAAATCATTCATTAGCATACGAAATAAAGAGCACACAACAAATGACTCATGCGTAAAAATACTACTGAGACGAAGAAGAAGCAGAAGGGCTTCCGAGAGGACTGATGTTAACAAACCTATTGGGTTCGATGATATTTCCTACACTCATGCCACCTTGAACCATATGATTTTGACCAAGAATAGTTGAGTTAATGTTTCCGTACGTGTCCCGCCTCGTCGTGTTCACGTTTTGCATCGGAGGAGGAGAGCATTGTCCAGGTGATGTGCTACGTTAATCAGAGCAATACGAATTAATTTTCCTGCTCCACATTTCTCTTGTGTGCGTGACTGGTGGTATCATGACGACAAGTAGTCAAGAGCTGCTTACCGCTGTTGTCCATTCACAGGTGGGGAGTAGTCCCCGTTAGGACTTCCAGCTTTGTTCACTACAGACGCTCTTGGCTTCACTATTCCTCTCCCTTTCTCCAACGTCTGCCATACAAAAAAAACAATGATAACCTCATTGGGTAAGTGAGTGTGAAACTCCCACTACAATAATACTGCCACATAAATAGGAAACCTACTTTAGATTTTTCGTCCACAGCAGATGCACTGCCATAAGCTTGGTTTAAGCTATTATTGGACGCGTGAACCTCATTGTTTCCCTTTCCAACTTGCTTCAGAGTTGAGCCACTCTTACTTGCTCCGGCGGTTTTGGCATTTCCCGCTGACGCTGGTTGCTTCCCTGGAAGATTTGGCCGGGCCTTGTCAAGTAGCGCTTGAATGGCCGTTTTAGAAGATGGCTGTAAAAATACAGTTTACGTTTAATAAATACACACCTTCTTCGTTCAATGGCGCAAGTGTTGCTGGGCGACTCTGACCTTTAATTTGCTGGTTGATCTCGACATTCCCTCGTAACCCAAGTGCATCATGAAGGGCAGTATGACCTCTTGTGCACGTTTTCGAACATCAGGATTCCGGTCTTCAATGCAAGCGTACACATGAGGTACGCAAGCACTCAAGTCATCCTTGTTCACTGTCTTCACTGTGATTTGAAGAAACATTCGATTAGCATTATTTCACCTGTAAAAATAAAATCAAAAATAAAAATTGTCCCACTTACACACAGGCAACCTATAAGCCAACCACTGGAAAATCTCTTGGCGTAGATAAGGATTTCCTGCCTTTATTGCGTCAGCCAACACTTCCCTCTGAAAAACTTCTTTAATACCGGCATTTTCCGCCCACGTATTCACACAAGCTATCACCGTGTTCCGGATTGTCGGCTGCAAGTAAATTTCAATTAATTACCCATCCAACAGAACGGTCTGATCTTAGCCAGCTAACCTTGCTGTCGGACAGTCCGGATAGCATATTGGGGAGCAGCGTGGGGAGATGCTGTTTGCAATGAACACCCAAGACGACTCCTAAATTCTGGCACACTAAGAATGCGTTGGCAGATAAATTTCTATTTGAATCTTGTAGACGCTCAGCGAGCGCATTCGGCAAATCTCCCAAGTTAGCTGTTATGTTTTTTGCGCTACTGATTATGGCAGAGAGTTTATCCAAAGCTTCTTCCCTCGTCTTCCAATTCTTATCCGACAAACTGTCTATCAGTTGAGGAGTCAACTGTGAGCTGATGTCGATCTTTCGGTTCGGGTCGTCTACAAGAGGAATTTTAAATGATCGTAATGCTCTGGAGTATAGAAAGTAATTAGTGCGCTACCGTTTTCGATCGGTGCTGCTGGAGCTGATTTGATTTCGTTTAATTCCTCCAAACTTGGAGTTTTGGCGGCATCTCGTTTCTCTACTGGCTTCCGAGGTATGGTGCCAGGCTTCTTAGGAGAAGGAGCCTTCTTTGAAGCGGTGCTTCCAGCAGAGGAAGATTTAGAGGGTGCCTCTGCTTTCTCAGTCTTAGGGGGAGCCTGCTTCGGAGGCGGTTTAGCTGGAGCTGGAGCAGGCTTCGGGGCTGTAATCACCGCTGTTTTCGCAAAGTCTTTGATCTACAGATAATAACACGTTTCTCAATAAACATGAAACAATTAAATTTCTAAAATTACAGAATAAATCGTCACACCTTCTGTAATTTGATCGGGTCCAGATCTTGGAATAGAGCGCTCATAGACTTCTCGCCAGCTGCCTTCAATGCAACGCCAAGAGCTTCAGATGCGGCGTCGCGAACAGCAAGATCTAATAAATATCGTTCAATTCAATTCCTTGCTAGCAGTTACCTGTGGGAATACCTACATAGTACTGATGCAATGAGATACTTCTTATCATGCATATATTTGCTAAGGTCACACCTAAAGGCATACCACTAGTTTAAGTTGGCACATAAGAACGTTTTCATACATTGCATCATAAATTTGGACAGTATTTCGCTATAATGCATGCATTTGAGACCGTTGCATAAATACCCACCTGACTCATTGACGTTGACAAGAAGAGCGGTATGGAATGGCTTCATGAACTTTTTATCCACCATGGTCTTGTTGGGGACTTTAGCAAAGGCTCGAGCCAAGAAAGCTGCAGTCTCAGTTTTAACTGCGGGGTTCTTGCTTTGCAATGACGTAATAACATCCTCTTGTATGTGCTCCAGGCTCGTCTGGAAAGACGATAAAACTCATATGTAAACTTGCTTTCTTTCTGATTGGGATTATAGTGGCTAACTGAATACTTACGGCGACGAAACATGCATCTATGGCCTCTCTCATGACAGTCACAACACTCGCCTTCTTCTCTTTGAACTTCTCCAATACTGTCCCTATTGAGGAGGCAGCATAGGGGGAAAACTTTTTCTTCAGTCCACTTGCCAACCCTGCTAAACATTTTCCGGCGGAAGCCACAACTACCACATTGGAGTCCTTTCCGATGATTCGCTTCAGAGCTCGCACTAAATCTGAGTAGTCTCCAGCTTCCAATTTGAGGTTCTCAGACACTAACTTCTCTAATACCTCCATGGCTTCTTTCCTTTCCTGCCACTTTTTAGCTTCTGTCTTGTCATAAAAGTCCTTCGGGAGCTTGGAGAGAATATCAACAGGGTCAAGCAAGTCGAATGGATCGATTTCTGGGGCTGCTCCGCCATCGGTCTGCTCGACCTCTGTAAATTCATACTCTCAATTTCAGTGGAAGGTCGTCATTTTAGAGATCACGGAAAATACATTCATTACCTTCAACTTCGGCATCACCACCTTCCAGAGTAGCTCGTTCTTTCTTGGCTTGCTGAGATTTTAAGTACCTAGTTGCCTGTGGCTTTCCCTCCAGTTTGCTAAACTCAGCTTCCAATTCTTGAAGCTATGGGTTAGATTAAAGTATGAATAATAATACGAAGCTGAATTATAATGGAATGCAAATACTCACCACCACAGGTTTTAATGAAGAGAGCTGTGGCTTGAATCCCGCACCAAGCCAATGGTACAACTCAACGGTAAGCTTCTTCACTTCCTCTCTCACGCCTTTGTCTCGATCTTCAATAAGTGGTAAAACCTTCTTAAGCAATAATTTGAGATTCAAGACTTTCGGACCGAATTCCCTGAAATCACATTCATAAAAGGTTAGTGGATGACTCATCCATCATTAGCACAGTGACAGTGACACATGGAATATTACTACTCACTTGCAGCTCTGCGTCGTTATGGCAATGCAGCCAGCAACAATTCGGGGATTTTTATGATCCATTCCTTTCATAAGTTCCTCCTGGACAGCTTCAATTTTTTCGATTTCGATGCACATTAGAGAAATCTCCGAAGCTAACTCCTTGCTCCTCGCCTTTGCCGCAATGATACATTTGGCAACTACACCGCTCATCACTTCCGCAACTAATTTCCCTGCGATTGAGGCATTCTCAATGAATAAAAATGTGACTTCCAATCCCTTCTCCAATGCAGCCGCATTGGAATCCATCGGAAGTTTGCGGACAATGCTGGCGTATTTGTTCCATTCGGGAGCTTTTTCATCGTCAATGTTCTTGAAAATTTTGATCAGTTCTTCATAACCGGCAACTCGAGCTTTCCAGTTCTATAAATACCAGACAAGACGACGACATTACAAGCATAACCATCCACCACTCCACAAACACATGTCACCGTCAATAAAGCTTCCCATTAAAGCATCCTATATGTTTATCAATCAATCAATTCCACAACACACATGAAATTCCCACCACCACCGCACATTTGCTTTGCACATTTCGGACAAACCCTGCAAAGGCTGCTGGCCTTTCCGTGTGACAATAAAGCCCAGGAATACAGAATGTCTTCGTGTGAAATTTGCGTGACATTTGCCATGTCCGGTAGTGGCAGAAATACATCCATACAAAAATCTACCTGTACCGACTGCCAACCTCACTTTATTCCAGCCATCAGCATAAATAATTCCTACTTAATCGTCCGTTACACATTCGGCAGTATCCTTTCTATCCACTGCTGCGGCGAATCACATTTAAGTAAACAAGTCAGGTCAAGCTCCTCAAGGCATAAAGTAAAAGTTGACGTGTGCGTGGGTGTCAGATAAAAAAAACTGACATGCTCATCTCGCTTGGGAAATAGCGTTTTAAAAAATTGTAATACTACATCTACAAATCCTTTTGAAAATTTCATTTAACTTACTGACATGATTTGAAAAAATAAACCAGTACGAATAATAACTGATTATAATTTTACTTACTTTGTGAGTACATCGTTCCTCCAAAGGAAGTTTGGAGAAATCCTGCTCGTCCTCAGCCATCCTGAATAATTTTGAATCTGTTCAGTTAGTTGAAATGTGAGGATTCCAACCACACTGCTCCAATAACTGTCACCACGAAAATTTTGACTGGGGAATCCAGGAGGGAAAATGTTGGAAATTCACGTCTCCGACTTTTGACAGAGAGAGTTTGCAAATACATCAACCAACTAACAGCTAAAGACTATAGGAATACACTACTACACAACTGTATTGTGTGTGTGCGTGCAGTATTATTCCTCAGCGCGGCTACTCTGCACACCGTCCAATAACTGAAATCTCTTGAATTCGTCATCCCACAGCCACAGCAGCCTTTCCTCTGCTGTGCTATCGATGTGTGTGCAGGCAGGCAGGCAAGGCATTGAGAGGGCCCGGACGGTTAGCATACAACGGTCGGACTCTGCATGGTGCTCTTGCCTTTGCCTATAGCCAAAGCCTTTGCTATACCAAGAAAGCCCCGTCTCCAAAAAAGGGAAATCACATAAATGTTTAAAAAAAATGTCTAACATATACAACCCGTGTGTATGTGTATGTGCCCTGCCAGTCTAGCAATTTGAATTAAAATAATAACAAAAACATCCTTAAGTAAAGCGTGTTGACATTCGATTTCCTACAGAATAATCATTAAAAATTGTACTGGGAAAAGTTAAGCATTGATATAAGAAAAACGACCGTTACATGAGCGGGAATTCACTGTAATAGCATCATTATCACTAAACGTTTGGCGAAGAAAGTAGATGTATGGTATACAAATGAACAACAACGGTCTCATCAAATGGACCATTTTAGTCTACCAGTAGCCCCTGCATTCACTTTATAAAGAGTTATGTTATGTTATGCTAACTAAAATATTGGATGATTAATCGGCTGATATTTCAAAGTTTTTAAGCCCCTTTGTGGTAAGGAGTATGGGTTGTTTTAAAGGACCATATAGTTGATTTGAATAAGAATTAGGTGATTTATGAGACTGAATGAGTAAATCAGTGTTGGGGATCTTGTATATGTGGGAAGACTTTTGGGAGTTCAAGAGTTCACAGTTGTGAAGAAAGGGTTAAATGGGGAAAGGAACGCGTGGTGTACTCTTATGCCTGCACGACTTACATCCACCTGCTCATTTTTCAGATCAACGTCTACCACTACTGGAGGATTTTGAATAGGCTCATGTAAATGTAGAACACATAGATCGTAGTGTATCATGTGTATTACATATGCTAATTTAGGTTAAGAAATCGCCACTGCCTCCAGGCTGATTTGCAGGCGATTTAGTGGGTTCAATTGTGTGTGCGTGTCTGTGTGTGTGTGTGTGTGTGTGTGTGTGTGTGTGTGTGTGTGTTGCTCATTATTATTACCGGTTTCCAAACAACTGCAAAGGAAAATCGGGGCCAACAGCTAAAAGGCGGAGTGCGGGTGGTTTGTATATTTATTTTTGTGTAGGTACAATAGGGAGAATGAATTCGCTTCAGGCTTATATGATACTGCTAATTTCACCCACAGTTCACTCCCGTGTCTTCTGTATTTCCTTGCAAGGTGCATATTACAATGCGCACTGAATGTTTTTGTATCTTATCTTGTGCAGCTTATTGGTCTGTCAGAGCCTATTTAATTTGCTCAAGTTCCATACAGTTAATGCAATAACATTGCCTGTTTAGGAATGCGTGGGATTTGGAATGCGCGAAAGGGATAATGATGGGGCGCTGATTACAAGCAAACATTTGGATATCCAATTTGGTAGACAATAAAGCGCAAGCTATATGCGCTTGCTCCTTCATTATAATTCTGTGTCATTCCCCATGGCAACCAGTGGGTTGATAATTCAGTGAAAATCTCTCATCTTTCTCCCTACAGTCCACTCGTTTTCCGCCAAGTGATGCAGAGGATATTCGATGAAGTCTTCATTTATAGAGAGAGAGAAAGAGCAAACATACACTGACGGATCCAATGTTCCTGTATTAATTACAGAGTCACGTAGGGAATAATGGGAACCAGTTGTTGTGTAATCTCCTCAAGACATTGGCTTCTGCTGGCTTGACGAGAAAGTTAATTTAATGCTCCTTTAACTGCTAATTATTCCATAGGGAGAATGGATTTGAAGCGAAGGCGGCCTTTGGACCGTTTGACCGCTGACGAGATTTAAATAAAATTACTGCTGTAGACCACACGGTAGCTACACGACAGGCTTGTTCCTTTTAACTATACCCAAAAGCCAACTGCTTTGTGTATTGGGCCACTAAATGCAAAATCAATAATAGCTTCTTTTTAGCATGATTCGCAATGTCATCCACTTGTATTAGTTACTTAGCATATTGGTTTATTAGCAAGAAGAAAGGCTTTCAGAATTATTGTAAGCAACTGATGAAACAACATTTTACTGCGACGTTGTTAAACACAAACGCACCTCACTGCGCCTGTAACGTAACTCAGGGAGTGATCAAAGGAAGATGATGCACAATGGAAGCGGCGGACGTCGTTTCAAGTAACTTTGTAACTCAATAAGCAAGATCAAATTATTTCTCCTCCCTTCGACTGACGAAGAGATGCGGTGAGGAGTTCGGCGGTTGCTATGACAATCCTCCGTGGTTAAAAGGTGAAAAAGAGTAATCTTTGCGTATCCCTTTTTCCGTGAGCAAGAGTCCGGTCATGACAGGATTCATTTCAAGCTTGAATAAACCATCAACCAGACCCATTCTCATTCGACTATAGTCAGTAATTTCTCTCGTAGCAAACGGGGCTTGCGCCCATCAATAAACACTCATATTTGAATTTAATTGCATTTGCATGCATCCTCAACACCCTGCAACTAGAGAAAAAAAAGGCTCGTTGCCTCAGCTCTACTCTATTACATAATCGTTCCCTGCAGACAGGAAAAAATAGTTCTCTCGGAGGTTTCAAATTACGCATAAAACTTTTCTCAACACCATCATGTGGTCATCCTCAGATTCTCGTCTTATATTCCTTCCTCATTTTCTCTTCAGTTATGAGGTGGATGAATATAATATGCTGTGGGTAGGAGAAGAAGATGGTACTTTGAATTTTAGATACCATTAATGTCGCTCGTGCAACGAACAAATTCCCTTAGCAACTGCTCTGAATGAAATTGGATGAGACGGAAGGAGTGTGGATTAGACAGCTTGAGACGGGACTGGAATGAAAGTGGAACCTAATATAGGTCCATTCTGCATTCATGTCACACAGAATGTAGTGGCGTAAATAGTGTGGTGGTGGGAATGCGATAAATTACCTGGAGCTTTACATGGGCTTACAGCTTCCATGTGGATTATCTCCATGGTTTTCTGCGGTTTCAAGGGATTTTTTCAGGTTCATGGCTAAGACATTCAGCATGTGAAGATGACATACACGCTAGCTTACTGTTACTTGATTTAATTGGCATCCATAATCATTCTTGCTTGAAGGTTAGATGAGAAAGAGAGAGTATAATGGAAGTGGACGAAGAGATATTTCTTGTTATGCGCTATGGAGCGACTGACCGAACCCGATCCAGCCAACCTTGTCCAATTCAAAGGGCCAAGGTTATCATCTTTACTGGTCTACTCAGTACACAAGCATACAATGGTATCACTTGGTGTGTGGAATAGAAAAACTGTAGAGCATTGATAAATATTTATAAATTTGTTATGTTCCTCAATACTATACATGTGCGCGTGTGAACAACTTCCCTTTAAGGAGCTTATCTTTATGGCCGACTGTCTTTTATGCAACACTTATAGTCACGTGCACTTCCAGCTAGGCTAAGGTATTGACGTAATGGGACCTGGATAGCTGCGCTGTTCCAGCTTAAAACATTACATCAAAAGTCATCAAAAGCATTAACATTTATTTGTCTTCAGCTGGCTGACTGTAGCAGAGAGCCAGGTTGTTGGAGGTTAAGAGAAACTATGCCGTTGATCTACACACAACTACTCCAATCCTTGTAGATATACATGGATGCATATCAATTACTTTATCCAGCTTAAGATGTAGTACGCATGGAATCTCACTTCTTGCTTCACTCTCAACTTGATGATGATCATTTGAACCTGATTATCACAACAAACATCCAATGAGTTGGAGTGATTCAGGAGGTGTGTCTCACACAACACTGTCCACTGTCTCGTCTATGTGAATTTAAAGCCAATTTAATGCCCACACACACACACACAGATTGTGGTCGTCATCATCTTGCTGGAGGACGCTTGTGTTTCATTTGGAAAAATATACACGCGATAAGGCTGGATAGAAGCAGCGGTCAAGCTTTTCTAAAAGGTCTCCATTTACATCTCTCATCGTCATTCCAGTTCAGTCAGTCTGGTGTGTACATCGTATGTGTATAGTTTGAGTGTGTACGACTTAACTAATACACTCGTTTCATTTTGTCTATCTCGTTGCAAAGATTAAACTACTCTCGTGCTGCTAGTGCGTGAGTTTTGTTTGTGTGTACCATTTGTCGTTAATTATTCCACAAAATGCCGTTAGTGATTCGGTTCTACAAGACACCTGCTCTGAGTGCCAGTGCTCTTACGGAGAGGATTAATGCTATTTCCAAGATCACTCCATTCTCGGTGAAAAGCGTCGTGGCTGAGGCTTGTTTCTATGTGGAGACACAGGAGAATTTAAAGGACCGGGAAATCTTACAGATTCGCTGGGTTCTTGCTCATGTGCTCAATCCTGATGCTCTCACGGACGTCTCCAAGCTCCCACTTACACCCAAGGAGAATTCATTGTTTATTGAGATCGGACCTAGGTAAGGCCTTGTGCGGGGAATAATGTCCGTTTTACTCCCATACTTTGAATTTCTATGACCTTCTACCGAACATGCACAAGCTCTCAGATACATAAAACTGCATGGAATTTAGTGTCACTTTCTACGGATCCAAAGCTCTTGAACTTGGCACCAGTATAGACCCCACATGAGTTTTCAGGGTCAATATGTGCACAATATCTTTGGAATGAGACACAATGCATTGATAAGTTGATTTGTTCAGGCCTGCAATGCCTAATTGCCCCCTGCATTGCGGGGCTCTCGTATACATTCAGTACGTCTCTCCCTACACTATTTTTGCAATCACAGTCTCGTCCGAAGTCTCAAATCTCACGAACCCCCACACATAATTTACCTCTAGGACCACCAGTACAGTCCAATTCAATTCAATGAAATTTTCAGACAGATTGAGCCTTCAATTGTCATGCGTGCATAATTCGACTTGACTTGAACTAAAATAATTTATGGCATTATGATGTTTTGGAATTTAGACTGAATTTTTCCACGGCCTTCTCCACAAACTCCGTCTCCATCTTCAGCGCTATCGGTCTGAAGAAGATCACGCGTGTTGAACAGTCCACGAGATACCTTATCACATTTGACAAGGCAGCAACTGCGGAGGGGATTGCAGAGCACGAAGAGAAGGTTGATAATCTATCTATCTATTCAAATCTCCATTTACTTTCGAACCTTTGAACACTTGAATCATGATTTTCATATGAAATTCCTTAGATTGTGTCAGCCCTGCATGACCGGATGACTCAATGTCGTTATTTAGAGCCTTTAAAGAGCTTTCAATTGGACAAAAGACCTGAGGATTGGTATGAGGTGAACATTATGGAGGAGGGAAGAGCAGCGTTGGAACAAGTTAACAGTCACCTTGGTAATTAAGGAAAATCGTTTACAGTTTCCTGTTGATAAGGATGGTGTCAATAGGACATCTATGATCAGCGTTACGATCTGCGTCATCAGATGATAAGACATGAAAGTGGTAACGTAGTAATCTCGTCACTTTTTGTTGGTTTTGAAGGCGTAAGCTAGACGAATCATGTAATTTCGTCACATAAGTGCTACATACGTTGCATTTATAACTGTCAAGGTTGCATGATCCAAAACAGACGCGAGCAGTAGATCCAAAGGAAATACTAGTTCTGATTGATATGCAACTGTCAAGGATTTGGCAGTCTTGGGGAATGAGTGAAGTGTGGCGAGGCAATAGCACAAGCTCCATAACACCATAACTACAACAACCGACGCAGGGTTGAATGATGAAGATATGATGAGAGCAGTATTAATATTAATCTAAATTCCAGGTTTGGCATTTGATGACTGGGATTTGGATTACTACACGGAGCTCTTTAAGAACAAATTGAAAAGAAATCCCACAAGTGTGGAATGCTTCGATCTGGCTCAGTCAAACTCCGAGCACAGTCGTCACTGGTTCTTCAAAGTACGACCACGTTTTACATACCATAAATGCTGAACGATTATGAAGCAAATATGCGAATGGCTGTTTGCAGGGCGAGATGATTGTGGATGGGAAGCCCTACCCCAAATCCCTCATTGAATTGGTCATGGACACGCAAAAAAATTCCAACCAAAACAATGTGATTGCATTCAGCGATAATAGCAGTGCAATCAAGGGCTATCAAGCTGAGAATTTCCTTCCGACGGCTGTGGCCGAACCAAGCCCATTCAATGTAAAGAGTGGAACTCGTCAGATTATCTTCACTGCTGAGACTCACAATTTCCCCACAGGAGTTGCTCCCTTCAGGTACGTCCTCATATTCATGTCTTGTATGAATTCAGTGTCATAACAATGGCAATACAATCACAGTGGAGCAACCACTGGAACGGGTGGAAGGATCCGTGATGTTCAGGGTGTCGGCCGAGGAGGTCATGTAATAGCCGGAACAGCCGGCTATTCCTTTGGAAATCTATTGATACCAGACTATGAGTTACCATGGGAGGAAACTGATGTGCCTTATCCCAGCAACTTTGCACCTGCAGTGGAAGTGGCAGTAGAAGCGAGTAATGGGGCAAGTGATTACGGGAACAAATTTGGAGAGCCTGTCCTGGCCGGATTTGCTCGATCCTTCGGCATGATCCTGTCCAACGGTAATGATGAAATAGAGAGAAGAGAGTACATCAAGCCAATCATGTTCAGTGGTGGCATCGGTTCCATGGAGCATTACATGGTTGACAAGGACAAGCCGGAAAAGGGAATGCAAGTTGTCAAGTTGGGTGGGCCAATTTATCGCATTGGAGTAGGTGGAGGATCCGCTAGCTCTGTCCAGGTAAAACATGTCTTTTCACCCCTCAAGCCAGATAATCTGGTTTCCTCATCATTACACCCTCTCTCTCCTTGACTTGATGATTAATTTACACACACACGCAGGTACAAGGGGATAATTCCGCTCAGCTGGACTTCAATGCTGTTCAACGGGGTGATGCCGAGATGGAACAGAAGCTTAATCGTCTCATTAGATCCTGCATTGAATTAGGCGAGAGGAATCCCATCCGTAGCATTCATGACCAAGGGGCTGGAGGAAATGGTGCGTAAATTTTAATGACTACAAGCTTGAATTGAATTTTTATGTAAATTTTAAATTAATACCACACAGGCAACGTGCTAAAGGAGTTGGTGGAGCCAGAGGGTGCAGTTATTTTCACGAAAAAGTTCCAGTTGGGAGATCCAACCATCAATACGCTTGAATTATGGGGTGCGGAATATCAGGAGAATGATGCCATTTTGTGCAGACCTGAGGATGTCGAGTTGGTTCAGAAGATTGCAAATAGAGAACGATGTCCTGTTAATTTCGTTGGTGTCGTTACTGGTGACGGCAAGGTAATTGAATCTGAATTTTACAAGGAGATGAATTATTCATTAGCTTGTGCTTGTACACAGGTCATTTTATCCGAGAGAGACGTGCCCGCGGAAGGAGGAGTGCAAGTTACTGATAAAGAGCTGGAGGAAATAAAAAAGGAGAAGAACCCGGTCAATCTTGACTTGGAGTTTGTACTGGGCAAGATGCCGCGAAAGGTCTTCAAGCTGGACAAGTATCGCGCTGCACTAAGTCCACTCAAGCTACCACCTAAACTTCAAGTAGCGGAAGCACTTGAGAGAGTCTTGAGGCTTCCTTCTGTCGCCAGCAAACGCTACCTAACCAACAAGGTGGACCGGTGTGTGACAGGTCTTGTAGCACAACAGCAGTGTGTAGGACCACTTCATACCCCACTTGCTGATCTTGCAGCAATTTCCTTGTCTTACTACGGAACTGTAAGTTGAACATAATGCAGCGTCGAATTCAGGTACAGATGCTCATGTTTAAAACTTTGACACAGGCTGGTTCCGCCACTGCAATCGGTGAACAACCGATCAAGGGTCTCTTATGCCCTGCAGCAGGCGCGAGAATGACAGTTGCCGAGTCCTTATCCAATCTTGTTTTTGCACCCATCAGTGACATCAAGGTAAAGCATTGGCTTCAAAAATTATGGTGGGCGAATGATCTGATCACTTTTTGATGTAGGATGTGAAATGCAGCGGTAACTGGATGTGGGCAGCAAAGCTCGCCGGTGAAGGAGCCGCATTATTGGAGGCCTGTGAGGCAATGTGCAACCTAATGAGTCAGGTTGGCATTGCAATCGACGGCGGTAAAGACTCCTTGTCCATGGCTGCACGTGTTGGTAAAGACACGGTGAAAGCACCTGGCACTCTTGTCGTATCTACCTACGCCCCCTGCCCAGACATCACCAAGCTCGTCACCCCGGACTTGAAATCACCATCAGTGGGACAACAGGGTCTTCTCGTGTATATTGACTTATCTGGAGGACGGAGTCGTTTAGGAGGATCAGCATTGGCTCAGGTTTTCAAGCAGCTTGGCGATCAAGTTCCAGATGTAGATGATGCTGAGCTTCTCGTTAAAGCATTCAACTCCACCCAGAAGCTCGTTGCAGGTAATCCTGCATCTGTTTTATTAGCTTGGAAAACATGTCATGATGCAATTATTTTATGCAGCTGGTCAAGTTTTGTCGGGACATGACGTAAGTGACGGTGGTCTCATCACTACACTGCTTGAGATGGCCTTCGGTGGACATTGTGGGCTGAAGGTGGACATTTCCCACAAAACCAACGCCACTCCCGTTGAGACCCTCTTCGCCGAGGAAGTTGGCTGGGTTCTTGAAGTCAGTTCGGCAAATATTGAGAAGGTCCTGTTTGAATTTAAAAAGTCCAAGGTGCCGTGCTATCCTATCGGAGTATCAGCTGAGTCAGGTCCTGAGGCTCGTATTGAAATTAGCGTGCTGGGTGAAAGCGTTGTGGATGCCCCGATGGTGAGCCTGCTGGAAAGCTGGGAGGAAACCAGCTACCAGCTTGAGAAGAGACAGGCGAACCCAATCAGTGTAACGCAAGAATTCAAGTCTTATAGATCTAGAAAGGGACCGAGTTACAAATTGAGCTTTGACCCACGAAAGATACCTATAAATACTATGCCGTCAAGTGGTAAGTAAGGTGCTTGCTCATATTGTAAATACATTGACAGAGCTTGAAGTTTGTAATTGAATGTTGCAGAGCGCAGTTTAACCGTTGCGGTTATACGAGAAGAGGGAACGAACGGAGACAGAGAAATGGCTGCATCACTCTACATGGCAGGTTTTGATGTATGGGACGTGACGATGGAAGATGTGGTCACCAGAAAAGTTACATTGGACAGATTCAGGGGAATCATCTTCCCTGGTGGATTCAGCTACGCAGGTTTGTTCGTGTTGGTCTAAACTGAGCATTCAATCACCTTGTCAGAGCTAATTAAGTTATTCTGCAGATGTGCTGGGCTCGGCTAAGGGATGGGCAGCAAGTTTCTTGTTTGATCCCAATACAAAGAAACAGTTGGCTCAGTTCCGAGCCCGACAGGACACGTTCAGTTTAGGCGTTTGCAATGGTTGCCAGCTATTGGCACTGTTGCAATGGGTGGGAAAAACATCTGAGAGCAAGCCTCTGGAGGAGGATGGCGTTCCTACCATCCCTGATGTCTTCCTGGATCATAATGCATCTGAAAGATATGAGTCTCGCTTCCCCACTGTCAGGATTGAGAAGTCCCCTGCAATCATGCTCAAAGACATGAAGAATTCCACATTGGGTGTTTGGATTGCTCACGCTGAAGGTAGATTTGCCTACAAGACACCGACAGTTTACGCACAGCTCGCCCGTCAGGATCTGATTGCAGTTCGTTATGTTGATGACGATGGCGTTGAAACTGAGCAGTACCCATTGAATCCAAATGGGAGTCAGCGTAAGTATTTCATACTTTGTTGGAGAAAGTTCGGGGACTTGTAATGCTCATTATCGTTCCCTGTACAGATGGTGTAGCTGGAATTTGCTCAAAGGATGGTCGGCATTTGGCTATGATGCCTCATCCTGAACGTTGTGTTCTGCCTTGGCAATGGCCCTGGATCCCAGAGCAGCTCAAGGATCAAATGGGGCCAGCGTCTCCATGGTTGAAGATGTTCACTAATGCCTACGAATGGTGCCTCAGCAACACGGCATAATCTCTGAATCCTGTTATTTTACCCATAGCAAAATTTTCTACACATTTGGTGCAAAGTGTAAATTTCTTTAAATAAACTGATTCAACTTGTTTCTGTCTGCCATAATTTGATGAGAAATTTCAGTACATCTCGCATTGTTTTCAGACGAAAGACAACTTAGCACTACAGAAAGAATGATCCAAGACCACATCCAATAAATTTATACATTATATTTATTTTGTTAGAGCTAATGACCTAGCAACACCGAATCATTTAAACAATTCAGATGGATATAATTCAAATGACTGGTTGGGGCCACGACGAATGAGCTACGACGCCCGAATATAACAAGATTTCCGCGCTGCATTGATTCATGACTACACTTAGAAGTTCTCGGGCACTGGAGTTCCAGTCTCCTTGGCAAGGTAAAGCATCTCCTCTGCAATGACCAACACATGATAAATGAAAACCAACTCAATCACAGAAATACATACATACATTAACTATTGAATTAAATTCAAACTACTTACCTCTGTACAGGCGGTTCTTCTCCGCAGCCTTAGCAGCTTCTCTTGCCGGGCGCTCACGCTCTTCAATTTCACGCACTCTATCTTCTTTCTTCTGATTAGCCCTCTGCCTGGTAATTCCATACAGAATTCCCAAACCTAGCAAACTCCATCGTGACACCTACAAAAGTATAAAACATTCTCAACTGAAATTTTCAATTTGCAAAACAATGCCACTTTTCATTCATATCATACATTACTACACCTTGCTCCTTCAAAAAAACTATTCATCCATTTCGTATTGATGAGAACATTAGGTCAAAATAATCTGGGAGCTAAAATTGCACACTTCTATCAGATGATTATGAGCTTGATACCCTGATCCACTCAATGACCTTGCTCTTAAACAGCCCATGTATAAAACTGCACTGAAATTTTTCACCTAGCAATAATAACGGGAAAAGAATGATTGATTTTGCAAAATGTACAGGTTTTAACGCAAAATTTTTACTCAAGTCTGCTGGAGAATTACGCAACAAAAATTTTGCATGGACATGACACAGATACATTACGAGAGTTCTACATGACCATAGGTCACCAATTAAACTATAAAATCAGAAAAAGTCTTACCCGGATGAGGGGTGAAACACGAATTGGTTCTGGGAGTGCTGCACTCATGATTAAAATGTGCTAAATTTTAGCAATTTATATTCTGCTCAAAATTTTCCCAGTTACTCAACCCGGCCTTAAATCACTCCTGAGTAAGATGGCCCCGTCTATTCGAATCTTGGAGGTGCCTGGAGTTTCACTGATCATTACTTAAGAATCAAAATGGCCGCTAGGGTGCACTGATGGCGTGCGGTGGAAATCACTGCTCACTTGGGCCGCTCCCAATTTCTCTTGAAACGCACGGGAGAAATGATCCCAAATCGATGCCTATGCAGGAGTCCTGCAGTCCTTATACATGTTCTTGAGTTTCTGAACAATTATTTGCAAAACGAACAGCTAAAATTATACGCTAAAAGTATGGCTCCTGAAGGCAGTAGAAGGGTCGAAATGTGGGGAAATGCACTTGCAGATATGAACTCAATATAAATAACAGATGCCGCACATATTTCCTGCTGAGACAATGATGCCCCATAAATGGTCGCTATATGACAAGTACTTTAATAATTTGGGGAAATTCATACGAAAATTCTCAAGAGACAATGTAGCTATTTTTATTCATCTGCAGCTATTATTATTAATTAATCATAACTTGTAGGTTGAATGTCTGTTTACAAATCGCCAGATTGTTCTCTTAAGACATGTGTAATATTTTTCAAGTTTACATTGTTATACAGGATAAGATCTACAGCGCAACCAACATTCACTGACGTCAGGATTATAGTATACTTTAATAATAATTTTTATTATTACTGTTTAAAATATGATTGTGACACTTGACACTTCTATACGTAGTTTAGAGTGTGGTATGGTTATTGCAGATTATTCTCATGAAACAATCAATTACGTAATGATTTATTAATATTGCGCTTTCCCCCTACAGACACTCTCAGGACCTGAAAATCAGGCTGAAAGTGTAGACATTTTTTTCAATTCTCATTCTCTCCCGCACCAGCCCCGTTTAAACGTTTTTTAAGCCACATGGATAATAATATTTTTTTTTCACTTCTTCTCATACACGAAAAGTCCCACAAGTCTTCATCTTTCGAGCGCTGTTTATACACGATGATGATGAAGAACAAGCAACATTGAAATGTATACAATGATGAGTTGAAGAATAATGTGTGTGTGTATAATTCAAGAGATTATTGTTGTTGATGGTAAAATGTTCAATTTGAAATCTCAATTCAACTATACTGACAAAGTTACTGTATGTTATATTGTGTGGGTCTCTCTCATTTACTGAAGACATTAGTTTTTGTTGTCATTGGAATGTCATTTGCCAGTACTAAAAATATATTGCTCAAGGGGATGACACTATCTCAATTGGAAACAAATTGCTCTCACACGTTTGTTATTTTGCAAACTGCTCCGCAACTTTTTCGAATAAATGCTATAATGTCTCGGCCTGAATTCTATCAGCCCCTAATCCCCTTCCCTTAATTCCTTAATTTACATTGAGTAATCGTCACTTAATATTAAAGAACACGAGAGATCTTCGTGGATATACGCTGTCAATATCATCATTATCATCATCATTTGTTTTATTATTTGTTGTGTAATGTTCATTTTACATAAAACTACTCACATTATATCCGATGTTCCTCTGCTGCTGCTCTTGTTGATGCTGTCATGCAGGAGAACATGCGATTTACAGGGAGTTGCCTTCAGATTGGCAAACAGTACGCACAATTGTAGTATAGTTGTAGTACACTAATGACTGATAAACACAGAAAGGTAACAATTTTAACAAAAAAATCAGTATAGTAATAACTTGTGTCTACGCGTCAGATTCCTTAAGAGATTCCAATTTGGCTAAATTCTGAACGTCCAGCTCCTCCGGTGTGACTGGACTTTCTTTACTGTCTCCTAAATTCATCCTTTTCCGACTATCAGTATCCTCAATGTCCAAACTGGTCTTTTTCATCGCATCCATGCCCGTAGGTGCAGCAGGGGGTAAGTCAGACGGTGGTGTTGCTTGCTGTTGTGAGGCTCCTGGCAGAACTTCTTGAACAGTGTCGGATGAATTTTCAGAGTCTTGGGAGGAGGCTGATGGGATTTCGGATCCACCGCGACCAGGGGCCTCATCTGTGTCAGGAGGGCCTACATCACTACTACTGATTGCTTGCTCACTGAAGTCAGCTACGAATTCTTGATTAGAAAAGTCAGCAAATTCCTCCATCTCCTGATCCCCTGGCTCCTCCAGCGGTGGTGGTGGAGGTGGAGGTAGTGCAGGCTCTTCCGCTTCCTCATTTGTCCCCTCTTGGTCATCCTCTTGCCCGGCAGCAGGAAACGCTTTGGGTTCTTCAGTCATCGGTGTGGCTGCTGTTATGACAATCTGAGCTACTCCTAGCCCCGCAGCCTCATCTGCTGCTTCCGAGCTCTGTAAAGCAACAGAGGGAATCTCATTTTAGGAACATCATATGGAAATGTCATGACCTCCGATGGCCGACGAAACATCAAAGTATAATAGACTGATGAGAGCCTAAAAGGGATTACGAGTTGGCTCAAGCTTGCTACTGCACACTGTCGTGTGTGTCAGGGCGACAAAAGACATGGCTATGGACAGATCTAGACAAGAGGAGTACGACGAGATGATGAGAGCATATTAAAGGTCACTTCATCATACAATCAAATCATGCAATGACGGAGTAGGAAAGCTTATAAGAGTTATTATTAGAATATTAATGGAGAAGAAAGAGCGCGAGAGAGATAAAGGGAAAGAGAGAGAGAGAGTCAATGTTGTTGTGTTGAATTAGTATTGTAACTATACCTCCAGCCTTGGTTCTCCTCCAATCTCATTTTCTGGCTGGCTGATCGTCACTGTCACATCTTTATATTTGATTAAATGCAGCGTGAACAAAAGCATTTCCACCCCATTAGAACTCATTTATCATTGAATTAGCAGTGCATAAGACACGTTTTTGACAAGGACATTGTTAGAATTCGTCGTTTATACACACAGACAGATAATTATACAACACAACAGACGGCTTGTGGCAGAAACATAATCCTCTAGATGTATAAAAGTATGAAAGTCCCAAGCATCGTAGAAAAGGAAAGAGCATATATAATAAAATTTGCTGCTCTTGCCACATCAAAATTTATGTACAAAAAACGAAAGAAAGAGAGAAATCTTCCGTGAGTTTACCCGGAGCTTCATCGGTGACAACTATAACTGTGGGTTGATCCTCGCTAAATTGTTGCTGGTACTTTTGCTGTTGATCGCTATTCAGTTCCATTTCAAAGCAAGACTTATCATGGCTTGAGGCATCCGAAGCTGCAGAAGAGGTAATGAGCATTTATTTAAACCCATTGTTGTGGAAACACTGAAACACAAGTTTGTTTTCTAGAGTAGTGCACAATCACTTACGGCTCTTTGACTTTTGACCAACGGGAAACTCAGTTTCGGGCGTGGGTTGAGTAACGATGATGTTTTCCGGTGGGAGTAAATGTCCTGGAACCTCCGGTGGTGTGTAGGCTGGTGGAGCAATGCCCGAATCCGAGGGCTCATCTTCATCCTCGCCTTCCTCATCCTATAGAGAAATGAGAAATGAATGTGATTATCCTGTTCAAATCCCTCATGTGTGTAGAAAGCGTGAAATTTACCTCTGGATAAAGAGGCTCTCCATCCCAGCGGCATTCTTCCGCAATGACTGATGGGAATAGACCCTTCATCCCTTCATACTCCCCCTCCCACCAGCCGTCATCTTCCCTGTGAGGCATCTGTAGAAATACAGAACAATAATAAAGCTGAAGGAAACACTACAGGCGTTATTGGAGCTGTGGGGAACTTACTGTGTTGGTAATCCGAATAATTTGTCCCTCGTAGAAGGACAATTCTTCAGGGGCAGTGGCTTCGTAGTCATATAGAGCACGACAGAACATCCCTTCAGGCTCTGAAAATCAAATAAAGCAAGAACATAAGTAGGAGATGCTCACTCATCCAAGCCCCCATTGACTACAGAGGTTCAATTATTAAGCTTTCCTCGATCTGCGGAGGAAATAGCATACCCTCTCCCTGCAGTTCATTAATAAAAGGCGTCGTACCCCCTGATGAGATGGAGGTGAGCGGTGCGGGCGTCTCTACCGGTACATCTGATTGCTGTTGCTCCCTATAATAGTCAGTACCGACAGGCTCAGGGTAGCCATTGGAAATAGGGACTGAACTGCTCGTGTCCACCTCAGGAACATGGTGAGGACCGTTTGAAACTACGGTCACAGCACTCGTATCTTGAACATGGTAGTCCACGGATGAGAAGGAAATCTGTGGTTGTAAGGGGTAACCGGTAGCAGATGTAGCTCCCTCCGGTTCCACATAATTTTGCGGTACGTAACCTTCTTCGCCCTTGTAATTCCGAGCTCGAACCCAACCATCGCCATCACCCTCCTCGATCAATTCTAAGTGTTCGTTTTCTACAATTGTCAATTCGTCTGGATTTTGAGCCTGTGAACAGGAATAAACAAGATAACAAACTATTTCAAGATGGAACATTGAGACGCATGTATTCGCAACTCCATGCTCACCGTGTAAGAGTATAATGCAACACATTTTGCTACTCCTGGTTCAGCTTCTGTCGTCGGCCACGAGTCTCTGTGAGCCTGGCTAGCTGTAACTGGTGGACTTGTCAATGGTAATTCGGGTTCTATGGCACTGTCGTCACCCCAGTCAACCTTGGTTGGGTCATCCCACGTGGCAGTCAATGACTCAAGCCTCTTACGCTCGACTTCAACGTGAGCTGGATGGGAAAATATGAGGTCAACATTATAGTGCAATCCCTCAATTGGTCCACTCATGGAATTAATTTGACATGAAACGTGGCTGAAGGTGAGACCTGCACGAGTATAGTAGTAGTTGAAATAAAAATAGAGCTCAATCCCCCTACCACTGCTCCATCAACTGGAACACATTAATGATTCGTGTCTATGTGTGATGTATATGAAAGTATGGCAAAGAGAATGACGGAGAAAGTAAATGGAGTGTGTTGCTCGCCCCATTCTTTCTCCCGAGTCCACGAGATGATCATGAATCCTAAGGGTTTCGTCTTAAGTCCATCCCATAACGCACGGCCGTTTTGTTATTCAAGTGTGCATGAGAGTGGTTGGTGTATGAAATGAAGAGACATGCTTACCATCAATATCCTCCTCACGATCAATCGATGTGGAAATCGACTCTCTGGGAGCAGATTCATTCTCCCGAGTGTTCTCCAGCGAAACGTCATTCGACTCACTGTCATAGTACGACTCCTGCATGCTCTGCTGCTGTTGCTGCGCTGGCTCCTGTGTACAAATGTGTGTTCATGTAGAAAAACCACACGGCAATTAACATGAAGCCATAGCAACGCTCAAGACAGTTCGGATACAGCAGCCAACAACTTACACCAGATGTGTCTGTTCTGATTGAGTTGGCGCTACCCGACCGCGGTATTTCCAGAGTTGGGTTCAAGCTTTCAATGTCTTGCATCCACTCATCCACATTGACATTGCCATCCCGGAAGCATTCTATTACACCCTCAGCCTTGCACTTTTCTGTCTCCGCTCTTCTAATGTTTTCCTTCAATTCATCCATTTTGGTGTCCAAATCCGGTCCACTCGGGTCGTCTGGATCCGTCTACACAACGGTAAGATATGCTTGATGCTCTGAACTTTGATAATGTGAGGATATGAGGCTCAATCGCATTTACCTTCTGACCAGCTTCCTTTAGCTGTTGTAACTGGAAGAGCCGCTTTTGATTTTCCCGAATCACTCGGACTTCCTTCCCTATTTTGTTCGCCCATCTTTTGGCCTCCCTCGACAGGGCGGAACCGGCACCATGATCACAGGTGATTCTGTGACATGAGTCCCCATCACAGGCATCAAATGGGTAACGGATATGTTGCTTCAAAACGGGGTAATACTGAACGCAGCACATAACGTTGTAGTCCCGGGACAACTAGCATGTAAATAAATCATATGAATCAATACCAAATCCCTCGCTACTTCCTTCCAATGCTCAGCATTCATAAAGGACATGCAAGCTCTCAGATTCAACCTCCTTTCTACGAGGCTTTGAAAAAGATAAAACTTGAGTGTCTTCGACGGCTCCCCTACCCTGCCTGCGAATACGAACCTCAAAGTATACGCCGGATTGTTGATACTACCCTTGGGAGCTACAACTCATCCAAACTGAAAATGCTCTTCAATATACCCGCATAAAGTACGGTTTGCTGCAATAGTTTCTCCACCACAATCAAACTGACATAGGGATATATTGTTAAGTATAATTATAGAAGAAACGAAAATTCAATATATTTCAAGGCCTTTGTTACATAGGAGAATCTGTATATGCTAGATGAAGTAACTTTACTGCAGACAGCAATCTACGATGACGATAACTACAGAACGGAAGATATTACAGTGTAAAGAGGATATAAGAAAGAAAATGATTTCGCAAGTACAGACTTTCAATGACTTTGGGACGAGCATGGCTCAGACAGTGAAGGCAAGGTCACAGTATAAGAATAACATGAGAATAATTTCCGTCTCCCTTACCATTTGAGCTTGGTCTCTTATTTTCGAGAAGGAGTTCTGGGCAGCAGAGCATGTTAGGAGTTCTGTGCGACCAATCACCGTCAAATACTCTTTCAACTTGTCATAAACATCCCCCTCGAGCGTCTGCTTAGGAATCAATGAGAGAATATTATGTAAACCCAATCCAATTTCCCAGTCGGAAAGAGGATGATGAAATGACAAAGCTACGTCAGAGGTTTCCGGAAAATTCATTCATGCACTACTAACGATAGCTCTACATGTGTGGTAATAGTGTGCATGCATTTACTACTAAACTTGGGCTGCAATAGGAAAACTCACTCTGAGGCAGGTGTCCAGATCAACGTTAAAGTATCGATCGGAGTGAGCATTAGCTATCGCTAATGCTATGATGTACTCATTACGGGCACCAGTTGATTTCTCTTCGCAGGCCTCCTTCTTGTGTGAAAACTAGAAGAAATAGACAAAATTGATTTGCCATCCAGTCCCCGGCGACTGCCATACTTATTTATGTCAGCTCATAGTCTCTTCCTCTAAGCATTCCTCATAAGTTTACAAGTCCACCGACGTGGACGTAAACAAACACTCTGTGCATAATTACACAGGGCTTGACGAATAATAATGCATAATGGAGGTCTATTCGAGTTGCGAGACGAGGAGTTTGATAATGGAACTAATGTAATATTCACCTTCTTAGCTACACCTACCTTGACACTACTTCTTTGTAACGACGTGAACGATGAAAATATTGATCCTTTCTTCTTCTTCAACCTGGAATAGAGGAAAATATCATGTGAGTACGCATACTCTTTTGCTCACATCACTGTCGAGTTGCATTTCATTTCCACTCCGTAGGTTAAACCAATGTCATCACGACGCTGAAAAATAAGACAGTGTGGACATGGTGAAGGTCCAGGTGGAGAAAGCGGATGAGTGTAGTGAGTTGTGAGATTAAAAGATTTGTGCATGCAGGAAGTAATATACGTGCGTATGGACTGGAAGAACGGCTGAAAGAGGTGTAACTTTGATCCAGCCAATTGTGAGATAAACAGGAGCACGAGGATATGATTTTCATTCTGCCTTGAGTGTATGTGTGTCTATAGCTAAGGACGATATAACGAGAGCTTAATTCCAGGGCTTTCCACTTTCTCTATCTCCTCCTTAACCCCATTAATTTCAATATCAGCGTCATCCTCATTCCGTCCTCTTCTCATATCCAAGGATAAACTGCACGAGATTTTGCAAACACAAACGGACATACAAGTGCACACACGTGCTTCTTTCGTCACTTTACTTACACATAGGAGCACATCGCATGTAACTAGTCACATGTGACGTAGATCAAATGATAGATAGTAGGAAGATAATAATAAATATGAAAAAATGAAAGAACGGACTTACTTCTCTTCAGCATCTCTCGCCTTATCCCGGGCATCATGTGCAAGGTGTTCTTCCTCAAAGTATAACTTTTTATTCCGATCTAACTCTTGGACAGTGACCTGCAACTCCTTTTGTACGGTTTGTAATTGATCAAGACACTTTTTGGAAGCATGCAATTTTGCCTGTCGAATCGTCTTTGCATCGTCAGTGATCTGCTGTTGAAACACTTCTACAGCGGCTAGTCGGGCTCGTGCTAATTTCTCGTTCTCTTCCAGAACCGTGCGCCACACATTCCACACGTTCCTGTGAGATTCCCGAAAGTCATCATTATCATCATCATCATATTTAAAAATTAAGCTTAGTGCCTCTTGCTTCCTACATGCACGTAACAGGGACCATCAAGGTGTTCAATGGTAGCATTATTCCCATCCACGCACGTAGTACATTCCACACACTTCGCCGCTCGTTCAATCCTCAGAGAATTTTTTTCACTCACTATACGCAACGGCTTATTCATTACAACAGAAGCAACTTGCAATATTACATTGCCTCCTACAGTGTACTTAGATAGTTAAGGGCCATTTGCTCCTGTTTCGACGTCATTTCGTTATTAAAGGAATATAATAGACTGTATTCAGTCAGTCCCAGCCTACAACATATGACATAAGAATCCTCTTAAGGCTAGAAAATAGTTGGGAGAGAGAACGATCGATAATCCTTATATCTATACATATGAAATCTATTATTGCACACAAAACTCTGTATATACAGTATATACCCTTATCTATTAGCACCCTTGTGCTAATTTTGTTTGTGAGATTCCCTTGCACACATAGTACAAGC